>JAAGAY010003965.1:0-41371 GCA_011801015.1 Ardeotis arabs | reverse complement strand
AGTCACATTTTAACAAGAGTTTTTCCTCCAGATGAGAATAAGAAGTTGTCATTTTTTCTTTACTCTTTAAGGACAGATGTGACATGAAAAGCAATTTGATATTGTTATCAAAACTATAGCTTTTCTTTTGAAGCACTTTACCTTCTCTGAGCCTGTAAAAGGGGAAAGAAAAAAGGAAAAGGAATATTTTTGCATCTTGATTCATAGAGATTTATGCCTATAACTTCCATTCGTGTTAAGTGATCAAAGTTAAATCACAAGGTATCCCCAGCACTGATATTTTCCTTAATTTGTTGATTCAAGTCTTGATACAAAATATATTTTCACCCTTCAGATGTGACAATTATGTGCTGTTTTTGTAATAGACCGTAATATTTCTTCTTCTGTATCTTTTTTCTTCCTTCACCCGATATTCATCAGGTGCAACTATTTTCACAGCTGTTGTTTAGACTTGACCTTTGTTTTTCCTAGTTTGCAGGCATGTACCATGGGAAATTTAATTTTCTTTAATTTGTGATGAATTGTTTCCCTGAATGATTTGGCATTCTTCAGAGCAATGTCTAAAAATACAAATGCAACACACTGAAACAGATTCATGAACACTTTCAGAAGACGACTGAGGCTGTATTAAGTGGATTTAGATGAAGAGGGGAAAAAAAGGCAATTAGTAGAGACCCAAAATCTTTTATGGACAGAATTGCATCCAGGAGAGCATCTACATGCAGATAGAAAAGTAAGCTTCTGAGATGAATTCTGTATATCTACTGTGTTAATATTTCTAAGGGAATTATGAAAAGATGTGGTGTCATCTATTTATTCATACTATACTTGTACTGTTTTAACTCTGTGCTTCAGGGCTTCTGCTGGTTAGAAAATTTTGTGGTCAAAAATAACCAAGCAACAGCTGCATCAATTAAACCTGGTTTGGTTCTCTGTAGTCATGGCACCACGCTGTAGGGAGTGATGTGGGCAGAGGGGAATTGGTAGTTGAGGGTGGCAAGCAGAGAAAATTTTTTTTATTTTTTTAATTTTTTTTTTTTTTTTGCATCATTGTTACCTTAAAGTGCACGTCAAACCACAGCCTTGTGCTGGGTATTAGAGACTGACTGCTGCTGGTGATGTGGTACTAGGTGAGTCTCATAGTGATGCAAAGATTTTCTGAGATGCCTAATTAATGTGCCTTTTTCACACCTACATTCTTAAACTGATCACCAGAGATACGGAGTCAGGACAATTATTTTTCTCCAGTGTCAGATAGAAGGTAACTTTTGGGAAATTTTACTTTCCCTGTGGCTTGGGATTTTCTTTCTATTCCCTGTTCCTATGCTAGAGGAAACGTGCAAGCGTTAACAATTATGTGGGAAGAAAAATTAATAAACAAAATTAAGACAGAGTCATGACTGAACTTCAGATGCTGCTTGCTTCCGGGCACATGTTAAGGATGTGTATTTTATGTAACACAGTGTCTACTTAATGTAAATTAGTTCTTGATCAACTACAAAGTAATGTGTAGGTTAACTTGTTTTTACACTAAATCACTTCTGAAGTTTACTATTGGAAGAAATTAAAAAAGAGGATTATTTTCTATGATTTGATCACAGTGGGAAAATTTAAACAAAACGTCTTTTAAACAAACAAGAATCATTAATGACTGAGAGCTACTTCTACTTCAGACACAAAGCTATTTGTTCTGCTTTTCAGGCTTGTAAGAGCAGAAGGGAGGTAGAAGTAAAGTTAATTCCTCAAAACAGTACAGTTTAGTAACAAGATATGATCCAAACTGGTACATTTACGAGAAGGAGAGTGTTCCTGAGTTCTTGGGAATGTGTATATTCATAAATATGCATATAATTTTGTTTATGTTGATATTTCTTAAGTAAGAAAACAATGGAAAAGTAAAATGCCTTCTTACTTTTCTGTGCCTAGATGCAAAATGAGGAGTAAAATAAGCCATTGAGAAGCGAGTAGTGACCTACAAAGCTTATTTGTGCAAAAGAAATCTTCAGAATAGACAGATTTAGGATGGGAGTTTGTGATGTCAGATTCTTCATTGCCTGTATTAGTCACTGATAAGATGAGACATTGAATCTCAGCATGTTGTTGTCTTTGTGAGGTTTTTATTTCAAAGAGATACAGATACATGAATAAAAATCTTGAACTTAAGTGAAAGGAATAGTCAGCCATTCAGCCATGGTTCATGAATCACAGCAGTTCTTGTTTTAATAACTTGAGTTGGGAAACTGGATGCCAAACTATTCTGAACTTGATGCTTTAAGTGGACTCAGCTGTCTACTGGAAGGACCTACAGGTGGAAGAGAATAGAACTGAAGCTGGGATGCTATGCTTACTAACAGAAGAAAGAAAGGCACCATTAATGCATGGTTTTGCTCTCGGATAGCATTCACCCTTCTATACAGTCTGCATAACAAAGGCAATTGTGGCATTATTAAATGGTATGAAGTGATACACTGATTTCTTGAGGCATATTTATTGCTGCACTGTAGGAGGTCTATAAGGTCTATTAACTAGAGAAGTTCAAAGGTATTCGTTGTTGTTCAATATGTATTTAAAAAAAAAATTCCATGCAGCAGGGTGTCTGATAAAAGGTTTTGGGATCCTCTGTTCTCCCTGTTATGCACATTTCAGTTTGTTTAATGGAGCTCTCCTTTATGGATCTAACACATGAAGCTGTCGAAACTAAGCTGTTCATGAGCCTGGTGGTGGTTGTGAGGAAAAAAAAGCCAATGATCCTTCGGGTAAGTAAAAACGTTTTCATGATTGGGTGCTTTAATCTTAATTAGGTGTTTTATTAGTTGGTGAACAAACTCATTGCTCATTATTCTGACTCTGTGTTGTTATGCCAAACAGTATTTGTTTACCAAAAATACAACAAGCACTACAGATTCTGTTAAGGGTTTTGTTGAAGCTTAGAATTTTTTGGTAAGTAACAAAGGAAATCTATGTTTTCATTCGTTCTATATATTTCAAAGACAGAAAAATGCAGCTTCAGGCACCATTTTGTGTAGTCATACTGCAAGTTATTTTCATATTCAAGGTGAACAGAAAGGGTTAGCAGGTCCTAATGTGAATTAGGATTTAATTTCAGACCTGAGTTCTATTTTGGTATGCTGTTGCTACATACAGAATTTGAATGCTAGTGTTACAAAATCCTCATGCTAATAGGTATTTCTAGGAAATGGTCATACTTCGAAGTTTAAAATATATGTAAAGGAAGATTAAAATAGTAAGTTTTAATTCTTATGAGTGGCTTCACGGTAACTATGAACTTGAATAGGGCTATGTACATAATGATAAATTCCTGAGTGAAAATCAAAAGAATATATATCTATGAATAGAAAAAAAAAAAATCTATGGTATTGCCTGAGATCCCTTCTATTTTAGCATTTTTTTTTTTTAGACAAACTGTTGGAAATTATTTTTACTAATAGAATTTCTAGACCAAAACCAGACTATTTTGTTCTTTTTTGTACTTGTTTTTACTAAGGTAAGAGGTGGTGCTGTGTCCAAGCAGAAGTCAAGTATCAGTGCATCTGGTATGACATAACTTCAGAGATGGAGTCACAGAGTAGAAGAAAGCAGAACATTTACTCATGTGTTTACAAGAGGTGATACCAGATAACTTCCTGGTACATATGTAGCTAGAAGTTTCAACACGAAAAAAAAGACTGATAGATTTCTAGAGCTCAAAAGGACTGTTGGGTCCTCTGGCTAGACGTTTTGTATAGGGCATATCATAAAACCCTACTAGTTACCTCTGGGTCAAGGACAATGTATTGTATTGGAGTAAAGATACTGAAAGTAGGAAGAGGTGGAACAGCTATGCTTTCACTTGTTAGGTTGTTGCAAAGGTGGGTGTTTTCTAAAAAGAAAACAAACCAAATCCAAAAACCATTTGAAAAAGCATGCCTAATTCCTGAATTAATGGTAACTGTGTTTTCACTTCCAGCCATTAGGCCTCAGTTTGTCTTCAGTACCTAGAATTAAGGGCATCTTTCAGTACCTGGCATTTTTCTGTTCATTAAAGCTGTTTGTAAACTGTAAACAAAGTTACCTTCTTGGTCTTTTCTTCTTTTCATTTGAACAGACTGAGGTCTTTACATATCTTACTTTGCAGAATATTTTGAGACTTCTTATTGGTTTTATGGCTTTTTACTTGGCTCTGTGAAATTTTTTTTGGGGAGGGTGGGTTAAGCAAAAATAGAAAAAGAATCTGTTTGATGCTAACAAAACAATAATAATAAATAATATCCTGTCAAGCATTTGTGAAAATAACTGGTACAGAAAGACAGAAATCACTACCTCATTCCTGTCTTACAGTTGTATATGTAGTTGATAGCTACAATAGCAATGAATACTGTAATATTGCAAGGTAAAATACACTGCACCTCCCAAGAAGATGAATTTGTTGCTGTAAAGTATATTGACTTCACCTAGATGTGACTAGATGCAATTGATATGAACATCTAGTCCCCCATAAAGCATTTTGCTCAGTGAAGAGAGTAGCTCTTGAAATTTGTGCATACTTGACAGTTTTCCCCTGTACTGTTCCCTGTAAAGCGAATGCAACTATTTGTGCATTAAAGAAGATAAAATGCAGGCAGCAACACACATTTCATGTTATCAGTTGTGTTCACTGAAGTAGAAGTCTTGTTTCAGCTCAGTGGTATGGCATATGAAATTATTCCAGTGTGTTACGGGAATTGACTTTGGATTTTCTTTGTTGTAGCATTCTGCTGTTCTTAATGGTTTTTATTTGTTTGAGACCTACATGTATATTTTATGGAAGGGCTGCTGATCATAACCACTTGTCTGTCAGCCTTTAAATGAATATTCTTCATTAGTTAATTCATCTGTCATCCACTTGTGTTGAATTCCACAGATGTTGTGAAGAGATATTTGTTCTTGTCAAAAGCTGTGCTGCACCACAGTGCAGAAAGATGCGAGCTGTACAGGTAATATATTTTATTAGTCTAATTGAAATAGAGGAAAAAATGAACAAGCTTTTGTCACATAAATCCTTTTCAGGACCTGTTCCTTAGGTCATAAGTAAATATGCCAAAAGAAGTGTTTGTGTCCAAGGAGCACATTAGGTTTTTTCTAGCTATAAAATTGGTCCAGTAAAAGATATTATTTCTTCTAATAAACATTCCCTCTCCTAGATCTTTAGTCAATCATGGCTGCAATAATTCTACTAATGTAGTTTTTCAGCAGCTCTTGGTTTCTCGTCTCCCTGCTTTTATGTGCCTTCAGCTGACACAAGCAGAATGTAAGCACTCTGTTTTTCCCACATGTAAAAGTCTGGGAAAGCAGTACTACATCAGAAAAATTAAAAATATACGTGGTTAATCAAGTTTTTTATACAGCTACTTTTTACAAAGGGGATGCTATTGCTTGTCTCCTGCAGCAACTATTCACTGCAAACTTTTATTTCTTCATATTTATTTTGTTGATTTTTTAAAAAAAAAAAAAGGTAGTGCCTTTCTTAATTTGGCAGTTTTCATTACATTTTTAGGTGAAAGCTGCCAAGCTTTATTATGGGGCTAAGCTCACAAGGGGGATACTTCTGTCATTTCCACACGCTTGTCATGTTATTTTCTCTACACTTGTTAACTCAAACTGTCAACCTATAAAGTGCTCTTATAACATTTGCACATGAGGTGCTGCAGAAGGTGACATAAGCTAATAGAAGGCGTTCATGGTAACGGAAAATCTCATTTGTACATAGTGGAAGTGACGAGCTCAGGGACTTGCGCTTTGATTGCATTATAATTAACGATGCTTTGTATATCTTGGTGTGATAGCTGCAGAGACTGCTGCTGTCTCACAGGTCCTGTCTGACGGGGTCCTTTCTTCTAAGAGACATGGACAGCAGAGTACAATTGAGCACGTATATGATCTGCTGGGCTGATTGCAAGTTTTTCTGCTAATCACACACGCATCACTCATAATCAAGCATTGAAACCCAGTTTTCAGCCTTATATCCCAGGTGTGGATGTGATGGCTGCAGAACTATGTTTTAAAGCATTCAATTTATTTAGTAACAGTAGAAGAATTAGATGGATAGCCGCAGGAATAAATGCTAAGAGGTGACCACAAAGACAGAAAGCTTATAACATATTGCCATATAAAAGGATGGCAAGATAAACCTTTTATGGCTTCTGGAGATGAAGCTTTCTGCACCAGATGTTGTTGAGAACCTGTGGGCTATTTGGTTTTTATTGTGCCGTTTCTGATTACCTCTTTAGATAGCAAAGACATTATCTACTGAATTTCTTAATGTCCTTGCTTACCATTCCTTCCCTTCCCTTAAAGAAGGCGGCTTTTGATGGAGGTGAGTAGAGCTGTTCCTGTTTGGTAGCTGCGGTAATCTGGCACTTGCTTTGGTTTGCCCTGGTGGCACATTGGCTTAGTTCTCTCTCTGTGAACCCAGAAGAGTCTCCCCATTTAAGACGACAGAAGCCTGTGTCAATGCACAAGCCCATTTAAGAGAGAGCCTATGTGCTGTCTCTTCAAGGTTTGTGTCTGCCCCATGGCTTTTCCTTCTCTGACAGGTAAGATCACTAACCCTGGTGATTTCTCCATGCTAAAGGACTGCTCATGCTTTTAGCTTCTTGTAGGGCTTCAGACAGTAAAGTATTTCCCTGGCTGCTTTTCTAAAGGCTTGGTGAATCTGGTCTTAATCAAGTGTTTCAAGGGATTGGCATGAACAGCTTCATTCCTTCTGAGCTGTCTTGCAACTAGCAAGCAGAGTTGATAACGTTTTGCATAACTTTCCAATGTTTCTCATTTATATACTGAAGATTACATTTGTGTTTTGTTTTGGTTTTTTTTTTTTACTGAGCAAGTCTTTGAGCCTAGAGCTACAGGAAGCGAAACTTCAGCTAAACTCTTAAGAGTTTTTTGTATTAACTCTAGTGTAATAAAGAAATTACTTAATATATTCTCTTATTTCTACTGCATATGAATTCAGCTCTTCCCATCTCCTAAAACTGGACGTTTCTCCTCTGTGATCTTTCATAGCACATACCTGGTAGGACCATTTTGTAAAACTTAACTTTAAATTATGGTTAATTTCTCTGGAGTGTTTTATTGTCAGTGAAGAAAGAGTCCTGCAGGAGATAGTGGCTAATTTCAACCTCGCTTCAAAACCACATGTAAGTTTTCTCTGTGTTCTCCCTTGCTGACTGTTGAGAGGACCTTAACAGATTAGCCTCATCAGGCTGGTTCATCTTTGAGAGACTGGATCACTATTAAAGCATTTGACCCAGTTTTGTTAATTTGTTCTCTGTGATGGCAAATGTGCTATGTGCATCCAGCCCAATTTTTGAGTGTACCACATGGTTACCTATTTCAACCGGTAGCGTTTGCCCCCTTGCCTCTCTGTACTGTTGGATTAGCTGGATTCTTAAGTATCTGGAGAGTGTTTTGGCACTCGTTATGTAAATGAGACGGGTTTTTAACTTCATCTGACCTGAGCCAGTTGATAGTTTAAGGTTTGACTTGAGATTCTGTCCACAATAATTCCAATTTTGTTAAGTGGGAACTGGTTTAATATGGCCAAATAAATACTCTGTCACATTTTAAGAAGTCTCTTTCCTGTATGTGCTGACTGGTGCTGCCATATGTAATAGATGTGAGCCAGCATTTTTTTTTATGCTGTACTGCTTTTTTTTTTTTTTTTTTTTTTTTTTTTTAAATTGCTGGGAGATTTTGCATCCTACAGTCTTCTTAGCCTCGTTTAAATATTTTTAAAAAATTATCCTGCCTAGAAGGGTATCAGAGGGCATCACAAACAGTTGCAGCAAGCCAGTGAAAATAATTAGTTTAGATTTTAGTTTGATTTCCTGTCCTTAGAGGTCTTTTGGTAAAGAGATGGACTCAGGGAGAGGAGATGGAAGAAACTTTATTAAAGAGTAGATGTAATCCAGAAATTCTAGTGTCCAGCACTAGGATGTTATTCTTCATTAGCAGACATAGTAGAAACAGTATTTTGGCTAGCTACCAACATAAATACTATAAACTGTGAAGCAAACCACCAAATTACAGCAGGTTTTTTCAGGACAGTTTTCCTCCCTTTAGTCAGTGATCCTTGAAGTCTGGAGGCCATATTCATACCAAAAAATGCATTTGAATTTATCAGTCTAAACAGTGTACGGTTACTGGACCCTTACATGGGTTACTGAACCCCTTGTTCATCCCAGCCTCACCCATCTCAGTTGATCTGAAGCAGCTGAAGTCCTCTAGTCTGGTTATCTATCAGACACATAAATATTTCACTGCAGACCTGCAAAAAGAAACTGTGACTGTCTTCTACAACTTTTGCTCTGAAATTCATAGATGGATTAGCATTTTTTAATAATACTTCAGACTGCAGGTCAGGGAGGTTTAGTTGTTGATGTTATCTCAAATAAAGTTCTGCAACTTTGGAAAAAATATACCCTCCTTTTTTATTTCCTAAAGCATCATAGTAGACAGAGCATATGACTTTTTGTCTTCGGATTGTATTTTTTATTAGAACAGAAGTAATGTGTTGGGGAACTCTTAAGAAAATCGATTGAAATTTTGCATGAGGAAAGACAGGATGTAAAAGGTTGGATATAGCCAAGGATCATACCATTATTCTTCATGACATTCCAATATAAACTGCATTGTCAAATACTGGAAAACACCTGCAGATTAGATTGCTTGCTTCATGCTCCATTTAATCCTCTTTCTCAGTATGGCTTTTTAATTTCAAGTCCACAAAATAAATATTATCAATTTAGTCAAAGACTCTTTTCAATAAGGTTATATTTTTACAATTCTGGAAGCAATACTGTACCCTCTTACTGTACAATCCTGAAATTGCAGACCTGAGAAATGAGAGAAAGAGCACACTAGATTTTTATGGTGTGTAAATAAACCTATAGTGTCATCAACTTAGAAGTATCAGTCACAAAACAAATAGATTCCTTTTTGACTGAGAAAGTTAAAAAAATGTGTTCAAAACAGTACTTCAAGCCCTTTTTTCTTAACATACTCTCTAGGAAGAAAGGGTCAGGAAAAACAAAAGGTAGCATTGCTCTCAAAAATGCCTGAGGTAGTACAAGAATTTTCTTTTCTCATTTTTGCAAAAAAACTGACAAGAACTTGTTACAGTAAATGCTCCTACTGCTGGAAAAAGAATCTGATATGAAAAATGCTTGCTCTGTCATTGGCCCCTCACAGAGCGTTGAAAAAGGGTGCAACAGGAGTAGGAAGGAGATTACTGGGATTGCAAGCAGGTATTAAAATACTTTTTTAGGGGAGAATGAATTTTACCTCAATTTAGCCAATAAGCTGAAAACACAGATGGAGATAAAGAGAAAGAATAGGGAAATGACAGATAAAGAGGTAACAGCTTCAGAGAGCAGATACCACTCTCTCATTACCTGCTCCTCTCTGGTGATTGGGGTGATTTGGTTTGCTGCTGCGTTTGAGATTTATTTGTAAATATATGTGTATTATATAGCACTATATCATGTACTTCGGTGTTCCTGCTTACTGGTTCCAGGGTGAAATCTGTTTTAGGCTTGATACACTATATTTCACCCATTATATTCTCAAGAAAGACAAATGATTGTAGGTCTTTGCAAGTCAACGATTCATAAACAGAACCTTTAGGAATTAGAGGCTCCTTCCTTCTCTCCTTCCTTGCAACGGTATAAGCACAGTGTGACAGGAAGGGAAGAAGGATCAACAGTGCGTTGTAATTACAAATAAAGGTGTTAAAAAAAACCCAAAACCATTGATGGTCATTCTGCATAGATGGCTATTCAAGTAATACTCATAGGATTACATGCAGTTACGGTTCACTGAGAACATAATGCAGATGTTTGGCTATTTAACAGAAATACATTATAAATAGGAAGCTTAACATTGTAAGAAGACAGTTATAGCCTGGTTATTAAATTATTCCATTCCTTTTTGGAAAATCCTGTAGTCACTGTGCCATTAAATTCTCCTCATTCACAGTTGTTCACGTGGAACTCTCTATCACAATTGTTAATGGAACATTGTCACTTCTGTTGATGTTTATTTGCCATTTCTGTTTCCTGAGGCCAGGACTGATGGAGATCTGTTTAACTTGCAGACTGTTTATAGTCACAGCATTGCCTTTATGTCTGTACAAAACTGGTAGAATGCTTGGAATGCTGTGCAAATTTTAAAATATTTGCAATAATTTCATCTAGATCTTTGGGCAGTACAGGTTTGTTTACCATAATAGAAAGAAAGTGGTTTATAATGATGTTAGTTATGCTCTGTGTACATATGGTGTAATATAGCATGAATGTCTGTTGTTTTTCTGAGATACCACAGTGAAGGAATAGTATTAAAACCTGGACAGATTTTTTGAGCTCACATTTCTTGAAAAGGACTTTGATTTGCTATGCCTGGAGCTGTAGTCTCTGAAAAGGTGAGGAGCTGTTAACTGTAAGGCTCTTAGCCTCTCTCATAGGCTTGCTGCACAGCTTGAGCTAAGTTGCTTAAATGCCTTCTTTTTTTTCCTCATCTAAAAAAAAAAATACAGTGATTTTGCTGGCTGTGAAGGTGCTGAGGTAATGAGGTATCTCCCTAGAAACATAAGATGATAAAAGATATTTTACTGAAGGGTTTTGCTATCTCTTAGTCTGTCCTTCTCAGGTTAGTGTCTGAATGTATGCAAGAACTAAAGCCTGTAAGAGCTCTGGATTTTACTGTAATAAATAGATTCAGAAGCAGCTGTGTATACATGCGTGACAAAAGAAAGATATAAAAAGATAAACAAAGATTTTTGCTTGTAATTCTGACGTAGCTACTTCATGTTATATTCTTCATTTTATTATTGGTACAGTTCTACAGATTTCTGGTGGGTTTGAGACTGGAAATATACTTCAAAACTTTGATTCAACAAGTAAAGTTACTAGTACATTGTTCAGAATTTATCTTAAATTCATTAAAAATGTCATAGTTAATTTATAGATATCAGTTTGTTTTGTAAGAGTATTGACACTTCATCCCAGTGGCGTTTATCAAGAGGAAAGTAATTTTTTTCCTGTTAGCGTTACAAGTAATAAACAGAAATCTCCTTTTTTATTTTAGAAAAACATTTACTTCAAGTATTAATATTCTCCTAGGTGAAGGAGATACTTATGTGATCTGTTTAAGGAAAATTAGATTAGATTTCCTTAATCTGGGAAGAAAAATATCTTTGTATGTCCTTCCCGTTGCATTTAAAAAACCAACCAGCTATCGACTTAGCCAATCCTGCTCCCTACTTTTTACTGTAGTACAAACCCCCGTTAACTTGACTGGCTTTATTGCGTTTATATTACTAGAGGAAAAAAATGAGGTTTGTAGTGCGTTGACTGGCCAAGCGCATCCAATCTTAGGTTGAAAATGAAAACTCTGACTCCAGTTAGCCTGCAGGCATGGCTGGACTGTTATAATGAACCTAAGCTATTTATCTGGAACAGAAAATTACATGTATGCAGAATAAATTTGATAAAGCAGACCTGTAAGAGGAATTTAGCAAAGTACCAGGAAGATTAACTAATAATCTATTTCTTTGGCAATTAGAGGCTTTCACGCTAGTGTCAGAGGTACAGTTTGTGAATTACCAGTTCTTTGGTTTTTAGAACAATCTGCTATTAGGTTTTGCATTTTTTATTCTCTGTATAAATATAATATTAAAATTTACCATTAATCCTGCAGGTGCTTTATTGAGGCACATGATAGTGACCTTAGGATATACAACAATTTGAATGTAAAAAACCTCAGCATGAGAATGAATATTCTATTTTGATATGAAAAGCAAGGCTTTGCCTGAACAGTGCCTCCAGAGAAACTG
Source organism: Ardeotis arabs (assembly GCA_011801015.1). Taxonomy (NCBI): domain Eukaryota; kingdom Metazoa; phylum Chordata; class Aves; order Otidiformes; family Otididae; genus Ardeotis; species Ardeotis arabs. The sequence goes on along the minus strand of JAAGAY010003965.1, from coordinate 29,502 downwards.
TTTGAAGGAAGCATTTTGAAGACTATTGCATTTTATACCTCAGATGTAGTTTGACACTGCAGCTTGCTGGGACATCAGGGACCATGATGTTCGGTGGAATCATTGGGAACGTTCAGTTGAAGTTGGTTAAATTATTACAATGTGAAATTTTGATTTTTTTCAAAGGAGTTTTGCTTTACTGGAAACCTTACAGTATTATTTTGGCTACATATCAAATATGAGTAGGGAAGCAGCTATCTGTTGCAGGGGACCAAAATGCTGTGGTTTTATTAATCTAGGTAAAATACCACCACTTTTGGATTCTTTAGTAGCCTATGTGAAAAATGCTAGATTTAGGCTTAACTGATTCTGTATGCTCGAAGTGGAAGAGTGATTTTTCTCCAGATTACTGGATCAAACTTTTTTCCCACTTGAATTGAAATCGGTAGTGATACTGTTGCAAGCAGTACTTTGGTGGCAAGTACATGTGGTGGGTTTTGCTTTTTCCCTTTGTAATACTAAATTTTGTTTGTTTATTTAGATAATTTAACCTATGGACATGAAATAATGGTATCCAAGTTATACTAAAATGACGGATAGGCAGAATGAAGCATTTAAGTTTCTCACTGCAATATATAGATCTGCAGGAGTTAGTTTTCTTGCCTTTTATGTATTTATTTATAAAAAGAAAGTGAAGGGAATGTTAAAAAAGAGGAAATAAACCCCCTGAATTTCTCCATGGAAGATGGAGTATAATTTGTTGTTAATTCTATGTGTTCACTGAGAAGTGCAAGACCCATTATAACTTGCAGTTTTATATGGTTTTAATTCTTGTTGTGTGTTAATATGTTGTTTTTATCAATATGATTGCCCATACTAATAAATTCTAGATATGTGAGTGTCTGTGCAAGAGCTGCAAGAGGTGGTGATTTAAGGTTTTACTTAATGCTTTAATACAACCCTTGATCAAGTTAACGAAACTCTTTATCACCAGGGGAGCAATCTTCTCTGGCTGGGCTCTGCTCTAATCTTACAGATCAGCACAGAATGCAGAACTGGGGATGAGAAACCTGAGTTTGGATTTGCAGTACTGAGAGTATATTATGCTGTGAGGTAGCTAGTTTTTCACTCAGCAGTGTAATAATAAAATACACTTTTATAGAGCAAGAGATACTGATGCTGAGCTCCATACAGCCTATTGGTAAATAAAGTACTACAAAAATATTGATGCTTCAGGCACAAGTAATGAAATAGTGCTTTTTAGAACACATTTTTTCAGGTACATTAAACTTAGTCTAGCAGAAAAAAACATTGCTGGTGGGCAGTGTGAGCCCGTGGAGGTTGTATGTCCTGTGCTTACATTCAGGAGAAGAGTCTGTCTAAACATGAAAAGCCAGGCTCAGTGCTGTGCTTATAGCAGCACAGGAAGAGAGCAGTGGAAGCTGCTCTGCTGGTACATCCTCCCACACCCCACCCATAGTCTCTTTTTGTATTGAAATATGTATATTTAGTTTACATAAGAGGGACATGGACCTGTTGGAGCAAGTCCAGAGGAGGGCCGTGAAGATGATTAGAGGGCTGGAGCACCTCTCCTATGAGGCCAGGCTGAGAGAGTTGGGGCTGTTCAGCCTGGAGAAGAGAATGCTCTGGGGAGACCTTATAGCAGCCTTCCAGTCCCTGAAGGGGGCTTGTAAGAAAGATGAGGACGGACTCTTTGATAGGACCTGTAGTGACAGGACAAAGGGTAATGGTTTTAAAATAGGAGGAGGCAGATTCAGACTGGGTATAAGGAAAAAATTTTCCACTGGAAAAAGAATTCCACTAGAACAGGTTGCCCAGAGAGGTGGTGGATGCGCCAGGTTGGACGGGGCTCTGAGCAATGTGATCTGGTTGAAGATGTCCCTGTTCCTTGCACAGGGCTTGGACTAGATGCCTTTTAAAGGTACCTTCTAGCTCAAACTATTCTATGATTCCCTGATTCTAATATCCATATCCTGATTTATACAGTGTACTATACAGTGGTCTTGAAAATTGCGTAACTCTGAAGAGCTATTAGTGGAAAACTCTCTGTTTTTGGGAGAGATACTCCCTGATTCTGGGGTGCAGAAAGGTGAACTCAGTTTTCAGCGTAGAGTACTATGTTTGGTTTAGGCACCCGTATCTCCAACATTTGTGAAGCCTGGGGCAAGGAGAAGCCATAGGAGAGATCAAAGAAAACTCTGAGCAGTATTTGAATGATTTGAAGTCAAATACACTAAGAAGATACATTTGAGGAGGAAGTAATAATTACTTTCAAAATACATTAAAGTCTGCTGGAAAGATGGAGGAAATCATCTATTTTCTGTATTAAAAGTGGTTAGGACAAGATTTGTCTTAATTTGCATTAAGGAGGGTCCAGGATGTGTATTAAGAAATGCTCTCTGATTGTAAGGGTGGTAAAAAACAGAGGTAGTTTGACTAAGAATATTGTGGAATCTCCATCACTGGAAATCTCTAAGAACGAATTGGATAAGAAGTGGGTAGAAACTAAATTTGTATTTCCTGTTGCCTTGGGGTAGCAGACTTGACTCAGTAACTGCTTTTATCCTGCTTTAGTCTTTCTGCAACTTTCCATGACTGTGAATTATGTGCTGTGCACTCTGTGTGCAGTTGTGAAGCTTCAGCATAACTTGCCAGCATGTAAGGTTGATGTGTGCAGAAGGCGCAAAGTCAAAACAGACAGGATTTTCAACAGACAGTTCATTTTTTCTCTGAGTGTTTCACAGGAGTGGAGGAGGAAGAAAAAACTGTTCTTAGACAAGTCAACACCAGAGAATCAGCAAGAGTGTGAATTACTCATTGAAAGCAATATTAGATCACCATTAACTGAAAGCATCTTTCCCATTTGGTAGCCGTCATTGCTATTAAGTCACTGGGCCCGTATCTCCTGTCTGAGACACATTCTGGAGTCTGTATTTGCATGTGAAGTTAAGGGTTTTATATTAGCCCGTGTGTGCACGTATGTATATTTAATTATATGTCCAGAAATAAGAGTTGTCACAGTACATGTCTTTCCATCAGTCGCTCAGGGAGTTAACTTAAATGTTTTAACTTTAGCAACCACTGTATTTTTGTAAATGTTCCTACAGTGACAGTTTACAGACTTCCTTCAGTTACATGGACCAAGGTATGCTAGCACACCAACAAACTGGTGGAAAACTAAGTATCAGTTTTGTCTACTAAGCCGATGTAATCCAACTCTCTTTTTTTCCCAGAGCAAAATTTTGTTTTGAGGCTTCAGACATTTCAGGTGGGACTGGCAGGATCGGTCACCTTAAATTCCACTAACTTCCTCTGCCTTACTGCATCCTGTTGGCTACTGCGGAGCCTTGAGCCAACCAGCAATAGCAAAAACTAGGTAGAGGGACTTTGATGGAATTGAAGCAATCTGAAACTGAGCCTGAACATGGAAAAAAATGCTTTTGTAGTTTTCTTTATGCGGGGAAAAGGTGATAACTGGCCTTGTGTTCAGAAGTAGAATTTGCGTTATTTCTCTTTCCAGAAGAAAGTTGGCCAAATCTTGCAAGGAACAAGGTATTGTTATAAACCCTCCCACCTCCCATACACAAAATGTTGCTGATAAGGCTATTCTGTTTCTTTTATAGAATTGTCCTGCAGGAATAAATTTATCAAGTAGCTTGCATTTTAGGTAGTTGAAAGAATGTATTAGTATTCGCTGACTGTATTATCTGCGGTTTAGAAGAGAAATATCTGGTAGTTTAAGATGAGAGCTCTGCTAAGGGTGTCCTGTCATTGCCCCCATTTACTACTTCATTTTCTATTCCCTTTCTCTTTCTACCCTTGATTAAATACTGTGCTGTGGTGCTCATGAGAATAATTGGGATGAGCAGAAGCCTTACTAACAGGAAAAAATTGCAGCCTCCAGCAAGTACTTTTTCTTATTAGTCAATGTGCGACCTTATGAGAATGCAATTAATTTCAGATCAGAACTTCACTTTAATGATGTGCTGATGTAATACTACTGTATGTGGGTCATGTGTTCCCCCAGCCCCAGAACATCTGCTGGGCATCGAGACAGACCTTGTCTTATTTTTATATCTGTGATGACCACCAATGAAAGTATGGCTTCTTACACTAATGCTGTATCTTCACTGGGGAATATATCTTGGTCTGAAGCTTAATGCTACAAAACTAGTAGTAATACAATACTTGGAGGTTTTTCTTTACTCAAATCAAAACTTGCTGAGAGGTCCATTTTGATAGAACTGTATTCATGAGGAGAATTGGCTGTAGCACAGGAATGGAGACCCAAAGTAAAGGTCCCATCTAAAACATCTGGGAGGGACAATGGTATTAAGATGCTTAGTTACAGACCTGCTTCAGAATTAGTGCTTTGAAATAATCACATTTTTGCTGAGCTGTTAGTTGCACATTTCTGCTGCCCTCTTACTCTTTAATGGTAGTAGAAGTATTTTTCATTGGAGACTGCACTGTTGGGGCAGTCATTTCATTAATAAGTGAATAAATCCAAAAGTACTGTTTCTTGGTCTTGTTCCTGGCTCCTCCTGTTAGTCAATGTGTAGTTTCAGTCCAAAAACCCTGAAATTTTGTTAGCCTTGCATTTTAAGTTGGTAGAGCATAACATCTATGTTCTAAAAGCCAGCTTCTGTTTAAAGAAATTTCATGGCTCCTATCTGTGGATAAAGAATAGTTGAAAATGTTGTTGGGATGGTGTTTGGTTAATTTGCAAGTCTCTGGGATGGCAGGGCAGTCTGAGCGACACTGCATATAAACCCATGACTACTTTGTTGTCTTTGCCAAGCAGCTGATTCAATGAGTTATTTTGTAAGAAAAAATGAGCAAGTCACCTAGTGCTGCTACATTGCCTTTGGATAAATTTGCAGAGAACCTATTACATTGTGGACTTTTTGTAATATGAACTCTGAATATACCTGTGGACAGACCACAGGTTACTTGAATTTCACGTAGACAGTTTTGCTGTTAATTAGAGTTTACTGTCTAGAGACTAAAATCAAGCTTCAGAGCGAATTACAAAACCGTATAATCTTTATTTTTTTTTTTCTAACTTTTATTCTTAAAATTTGATAGTAGTAATGACTCCCTTATCTGTCAGCATAAAACATAATCCTATGATATTCTATCAGCAGATGCAAATGGGTTTGACATTTTTCTTCAGCAGTACTGTAATAAAAAACTGTAGTGCCATAAAGTAATTTCATAACTCATAAATTTGGAAGTCTGACTCTGGAAAGGAGACACTTTTTTCACAGTCACAGAAAAATATTATTGTGCATCAAAACAACCACAGAATGGAGAAGACGCTTTGTTTGCTTATTTGAATGTTGTTTGAATGAACTTCTCCTCTGTCCGGTGTCCTCAGGTAAATAGTTACTTTTCATTTGTGTTTATAATTTCTGTGTGTTGACTCCCAGCCGTGAGCTGAGAACCAAGAAGGTTCAGTGGCCCACTGACTAGAAGTCAAGCTTTCACAGGCTTTACATGCAAGTAGATAAAGAAGGATTTCTATTAATTGTAAACACATGATTAAAAAAAACCCCAAAAATAAAAAAAGGAAAACAAAAGTGTAACATAAAGAGTCTCATGATAGTAAGTGAAAGAATGGGATGAATATTTACTATTCAGAAGACTGCAAATTCTTTCTTGGAGATCATTGAGAGGACAACCTTATTTGGTAAGAAATCCCATCTAACTTGCCCAAATAAATTTCAAGAAAGTCTCTGCACTTCTACAGATGTTTTCTGCTTGAACAAGTATTGAATACAAGAGTTGTCTGGGAAAGGAACTGTAATTTTATTACCTGATTACTACTGGAAAAATATTGCATGCAATAAATAACAATACATTCATTGTAGTACTTTCAGTCAAGCTTATTTTCATAATACTGCTTTTGGAAATGCCGTATCATCTCTTCTTTGTGCTGTTTTGTGCTTCTAATGTTTTCCCGTAGTTTTCTTACTAGCTTCATTTAAAATACCAGAGAAGAAGATAGGTCTCTTGTTTCTGTAAGCCTTATGCTTATAGTTTCTTGTGGAATCACAAGATCTTTTAGGTTGGAAGGGACCTTTGGGTTAGTCCAACCTCCTGCTCACAGCAGGGCCAGATGTGAGGTCAGACCAGGTTGCTCAGGGCTTGATGAGCCCTGAGCAACCAGCTTCAGGTTGCTCCAACGGAGATAAACGGTTGCTCTTTGGTTGCTCCAACCAAAGGAAAAAACCTTTCATGATCAGCTTGGTCTTGAAAGCCTCCAGAGCTGGAGACTGTTCTGTTTCCGTACCTGGCTGTCCTTGTGAGGAATGGGCTTCTCCTTATATCCCATCTGAACCTCTTGTTTCAATGTATGCCTCTGTTGTCTCTTGTCCTTGTGCCATGCACCTCTGTGAAGAGCCTGGTTCTCTCATGTTACCAACCTCCTCAACACTAATGCCAGGCTGCTTTTAGCTCCACCCAGAGCCTTTTTCTTTTACTTCATTTTGTATCACGTTGTGTTAAGGGCTGCATTATTACATAAAAGCAGCAAAGATTATTTAGTTAGACTGTAGAGATGAAACTGGGAGTGTTTTCCTGAGTGCACAGGCAGTCTCTGAATAGTTATCTTGATATGGAATTTAACTGCTTACCAGTATTCAAAAAAATAAATGCAATCTTTAGCAACTCTTCTTTTTGCGCATTGCTGACTGGGGGTACTGGAAGTTTGTTTATGTCAGAAGCTGTTATTTTCTCTGAGCTGAGTTGAACGAGTTTCAGGTATGCAAAAATGAATCTGAAGAAATTCTTTTTCTTTGCTTTGTGCTTGAGTTAAAACTATCAGCTGGTAGTAGAAACTATAGATGTTTCCACTACTGTGTATCACATGAAACAAAAGACAGTGTTCACTATCCTGAAAAATTATTTTTGTTGATAATGGAACAGAGACATTTAAAATATCAATATGGTATAATGCATAACCATGTCATATAATGTATATGGATACAGAAAGTTGTTACGATTGTTGTACTCATTTTTTTAATATCAGTAGGAGAAAATGACAAATCACACCTGAAGAACTTGCGCAGTGTCTTCTCTCATAGTATCTTCAAATCACCCGGAGTGGGCCACAGTCCCTAACAATATTATGCCCAATTTAAGAGCACCCATGAAGAAATAAGCAGTGGGACAAGTGTTTGTCTATCACAAGCTAAGTGCTTGTTTCTTTTTAAGTGGGACTTTATTCTGTGAGTTTAAAAAATCCTTTTTGCCATAATTTTTGAATTCCCTGTTTAAAAGTTTTTTTTTTCCAAGTGTAATTTTGAAATATAAAGTTTATATATAATGGGCAGAGAGCAGTACCATATCATCCTGTTATTTCTAGTTTGAAAAGAAAGCACAAGTATGTTTGACTGAAATCTAAGTATTACAGAGAATGCGGTTGAAACTCCTGCACGCAGAGTTAATTGGAAAGTGTGCCAGAAAGCTATCAGGTCTGCCACTGATAACAGCAATAATGATGTACTTCTTAAATTCTGGGTAGCATTAATATTTAAATTTGTATGCCTTTCCATTATAGTTTAAATTTATGATACAGAACCCTGAGGCAAAAATTGAAGGCAATTATGCAGCAATATCAATACACCATTTGTCTCTTTCAGGGATCCAGGAAGATGCCTCTTGATTGTTGTGCCTAGAAATTAATTTTTGATTACCATATTTTCTTAGCAAAAACAGACCGCCAACTGCAATTCAAAGTCATTCTTTTGGGAAATGCGTCAAAATTAGGATCTACAGGCTTTCTGCAGACTCAGAGCATTTCACTGAGGAACTTGTTTTCCCCCTGAGCCACTCGGTGGCAGCAGGCCTCTTCGCAAGGCCGAAGGCTGATGTCAGTGTGCCTGTGCTTCCCAGTAGAAGGCTGCTCAGTTTCTTCTGTTGTATGATAAACAAGCCTTTTGATTAAAACATAAATTACATTTTCCTTATTTTATACAAATAACACTGTGATAATATTTTGGGAGCATTTAGGAGAAGCATGCCCACTCCACAGCGTAGAAAAACCTGTTGAGGCGTGGGGAGGAAAGCAAGCGAAGTGCTCAGGTTTCTCAGCAGGTGATGCCTGTGAGAAGGAAGCCTCTTTGAGCTTTTATTTCTGATGACGCCATTGTTGTAGCCAGGGAGCAGTAACCCTGCAATGCTATGAAATTGGCAATGTGTCGTCCTTGGGATGATAAGAATCTGAGATGGCTCAGCAGTAAAGAAGCCTGACAGATAAACTACCGCGGCAAGTCAAATCCTTACGTTGAAGCTCTGCAGGGTCAACTTCAGAGTCATGTGATGTGACCTACAGGGAGGAGATGCCTAAAGGCACTGGGCAACTGGTAGGCTCAGCAGTTCTCCTTACGACACGGAGACATGCTTTGAGTGCTGTGATGGACAGGCTAGCTCAGCATGCTTTTACTCTGCCTCTGTAAGTAGCAAGAGGCTGGAAAAGAAATTTGCAGCTTTTTGAGTAGCAGAGTTAGAGTATTCAGTTGTTCAAAGTTGTTGCTCAGTAGCAATGCAAGTACTATATGGAAGAGAAAATAAAATCCTACTGTATTGCTGCATAACATAGGTTAAGCTTGGTTTCCTTTTTACTAGAAATTGTCTCGAGACATTTAAGAAAAGAGTGATTTAATAGTACACAGACATTGTACACAAATGAAAGCTAAACTTCATGCGATATGACAGCATGCAAAAAAACCCGTAAAGATATCTTGTGAATGTTCTTTGTTTAATATTACACTAAATTGTCATTATTTCTGCTTTTTTAGTATATAAACAGTGGCATAAAGACATTGATCAAAAGACATACCTGGTGTTCTGCATAGGCATGGGATGCTGGGAGTGAAAGAAGCTCTTATGGCTGGGACAGTTAGAGCTCTCCATTTTCCACCTGGCTCCTGTTCTGATTGGGCAAGCAAAATGTGATGTGTGGCTGCTCCTGGGTCACGAAAGTTCACATCACAGGCTATTAAGATAAATTACTTTAAAGAAATGTATTTTAACACTTCTAGCGGTGACTTGTGGAAGTTCAGAACTGAATACTTGTTCTGTATGTCCTCATGAGGTTGCAGTAGAGGAGGGATGGAGCAGAGAGATGGGGTTGGTGATCTCCTCAGCTGTCCCTGCTGAATCTCGTGCTGAATGTGAATGGAAAAAAAATCACTTACAGAGTCACTTGTTCTGAAACTTACTATTTGAATAAGCTAGACAGACATGGAGTAGGAGTGGAGATGGTACCTTCATATTGAAGAGATTACCTGATGTAATGAAGCAGAAAGTGCAGAAAGTGTATCAAAGCTCAGTTTCTCAGTTGACTGATGTTCCTTTAGGTTATGCTACCTTTCAGGTGTAATGTTTGAGTCCTCCTAGTTTATAGCTTCATCAGACTCAAAAAAAAAAAAGCAAAATACAATCAGATGTCAAGTTTTTCCTCTTGTGTCATATCCAAACAAGATAAAGATACAAGTTTAATATTAGTTATAGTGAGTCAGAAGGCTGTTGCAAGCTATATAACAAAGCAAATCATATACAGGCTCTGATTCCCCTGCAAAGACCTTTTATTTAAAAGCAGAGTGTCATTGAGTAGAAGTAGATTATCACCTGCTTTTTTTTCCAAAAGGCATGAAATCTATGATTCCTTGACACTTACCCCAACCCATGCAGTAAGTGGAGCATGTGAAGGATGCTACTTTTGTCAATGAAAGCGTATCTTCCACTGGAAAATATTTAAAGATATAAGTCTGAATCCTGGATTTTTATGGCCCACAAGCCATGGTTCTTTTAATATAACTGTATAAAATAGTAAGACTAGATAATTTTGGAGACCTATTTTGTACATGGTAAATACATGTGTATTAGTAGATTTTCTCTGCTTTATGTTTGATAAATTACACAAAAATCTTCATATTGTGTCATATTTTACTTTTCTGGAAAGTGCATGGAAAATCCTATAGATGAACAGTTATTGCTTTGTTCATGAGTGGTATCTGACAAACACTATGTGAGATGCATTTTTACACATAAAGATATTGTTTTTAAACATTTGATGCTTCCTTTCTTGTAGATTAAAATGGATTTTTGCCCAGGAATCAAAATGTTAAAGTTTCATTGATACACTGTATTGTCAGTTTTTGCAGTGCTAGCCTCCTGTCTATTCTGAGGGAAAGGAAAACAACAAACCCATTATATCTTTGCAGTTCATTCTTCTGTGGGTAGTCTGAATCTTCATCTTGAGGAAGGAAGGATGTGCTGTCAAATTATTTGGCCTGTTGAAGGGCATTTGCCTTGGAGATTAAGTGTAAGACTGGAGCTGAGAGCAGTGTGAGCTCATCACACCTGTGATGAAGTACTGCCCAGGTAGCGATCAGTAGAAGGAAAATGAAGTTTTAATTTTTTTTTCCTTTCTCATCCCCTACAAAAACAGATGAAAACTGAAATTGATTCAATGCGCTTATGGTTGTAAGCAGGTATGTTTTGTTTGATTTGGTTGGTTTTTGTTTTTTTTTTTTTTAGTGTTCTAGCCCAGTACTTCCAAATGTCTGCCTCTTGCACTCCTAAAATCTCTGCCAGTTGGGCAGCAGGGCTGTTGTGTCTGTGTGGCACAGCGATTTTAGGAGGTTGAATTCATAACTAATTAGTCATCTCTCAGGTAGGGCTGTTCCTTATGCCTTTTATTACCTGGTTGTTGGTCTTTAAATGGACCCTGTTCAATGGTGAGTCAGAGCAGGGAGGAAGATCCTGAAATCATGTGTTTGTGGTGACGAGTGCTGCTGAAGCGGATAAACTGGTGTTCTGTATTTGCATTGGTATGTGTTTGACTGTATTGAAGGAACATGCCTGTTCCTCAGTCAATTTCAGATATTACATGTTTATAAATAATACAACTGTAGCATTTACATCTAACCTTTACCTCACTAAACCTCTGACTACAATAATTAGTATATAGTTCTCTAACAGCTTAGGATGCTTACTATCTGAAGTGAATACAGATTTAAAGAAGAAAAACCTCTCCCTTCTGTTAGTAACAGCAGGCTACTTATGATTGTGCTGATATGCGCTCATTCTTTCAGGAGCTGTAAGGGTGGACACAAGTATGGCAGCCCAGACAAACCTGTTTAAGAACCTCTGGTAAATTAAGAACTCCATCTCTCTTTTTTAGTCAGTTCCACTAGGTGGACATTTGCTCAAATGACAATACAGTAAAATTAAGCAATTGCCTGGTACAGCTGAATAAAGGAGGAGCAGAAACTGAGTCTTGTGTTCTAGTCCCAGCAGTGCAGCTGTCTCATTCAGTGAAGTAGTTTGACTTGTCTCTGATTTCTCTCCTAAAAGCAATAGAATATCGAGTAGGTCTGTATTAAATAGTGTACGGAAAGTAATCATAGAATATTCACTGTTTGATTGTGTAGCAAGCAAATGAGATCTGTGTGCACTGGAACTAGGGAAACCTGACTTGCAAGGGGATTTATGTTGTGGAACAGATGGATCGATGTCAGTATCAGAGAAGGATGTAGAGTCGAGCTGAAATTTCCTGCAGTAGAGAAAAAAGGATATTTCATACACACCATTGTAAGATGTGAGTTTGTACAGCACTTTTGCCCATAGCAGATGCACTGCTCGAATCTCAGTCTTTCATCCAAATATCTGCTGTTGCTTAGCTTCTGCATTTTACCTTTAAGACTGCCATCATTCTGTCCAGTTCAGTTCATGTTGGTAAAGAGGTTCATAATTTCCTAGGGAAAAAAAAAAAACAAAAAAAGTTTGTGCTTAGACAATGGGATGACATCAACCTTATTCTTTAGGAAAGTAAGCTAATAATAAGTTGTCATTTGTAAAAGTACATGGGCACTTCCACTGCAAAGCTGGGAATAGTACTGCATTGTACTGAGCACCAGAATGGCATTTACATGTGCTGGATTTATCATAATGACTATATTTGCATGATGGCTCCAATAAATGGGAAGAAAACCAAAACTGTTTTTTGGCATAATACAGAATTAAGGCTGTTGAAGGTATGGGCTTTTTGCTTCGTGCATCCAGTAGTATTTAATCTTTCTGTAGATTCTACTACATGTTTCTAAAACCTTTTTACCACTGTACTATCCTCTTACCTTACCCTAAAAGCAACAACAGCTACAGAAGGTGCTTACATGCAGAAAACAATACCCCTTAAAAATAGGGGTATTGACCAAGAAAGAACATGTCACTGTTTCAGATGCGTGAAGATGTGTGCTTGTCCTGGTAGAAAGTGTTATTAGAACCTGTTGACTGAAGTGAGGTTTTAATCTGGATGAATATCAAGGCAACAAGAGAAAAGCAAGTAGTTTTTACGTCACTGATGTTGGTATAGTACAAGTACTATAGAAGTACTATACTGAAAAGTATAGTACAAGTGCTTCCCCATTCTAGTAAACATTTGAAAATAGTGGCAATCTGCCATTGCCAAGACAGGAAATATTTACTGTGGGATACTTCAGTTTATTCTGTAGGGTCCTGACTACATAGACATTGAGGACAAGTCTCTTAAATTAAGACTCCAAGTTCTTATAATAAATTTGAGCCTTAGGGTTATGTGTTGTTATATGCTGGTGGTAAGTATTCTCCAAATGAGCTTATTGTGATGGCACTACTGAAGCTTAGTCCATGAGGATTTGGTTTATTCACATTATGGGATGAAAACCTATCGTTAGTGCTGAGCAATTCTGGATTTTCGTGGTGTTGCCTGTTCAAAGTGGGAGTGAAACTGCAACATTTTGTTAGCTGAACATATAAATGTCACTATCCTTTTCAAAACAGAAGACTGTTTTGCATCCTTCTGAAAGAAAATCGTAACTGCACTTAAGAAATCTGCCCTCTGATGTATGTTTTGCTGATTCTTTTTAAACCTAGGGTTTTGACCAAGAGGCTTATTTTAGGCCTCTTAACAGTATGCCCTGAGCACCTAGCATTGATTTGCTGAAAGGAAAAAAAACCCAAGCTGAAGCGCATTAGACTATTAAATTAAAAATTTATTCCAATTAGTACTGCGGGAACTGCTTTCTACCCTACTAAATTAGGTAGCTGGGAATTAATGGCAAGTGAAAAATCATTGTAATGATAGTCTTTTTTGGTAAGTATTTGAGAAAGTTTCTGACAGTGTTACCATGACCTCAAAGAGTTTCAATTGCTCCCTATACTGAAGATATGTAAATGTTGATTAGTGAGCAAGGTCTTTGGAATACTTTCTAGCAGAGCTAAGTCTTTCCTGACTATGTCAGGTCTGACATCTAACTTACCAGTCTAATAAGCTGCCCATCCCCGCTTGTTCAAATAGCAGACTTTTCATGTGCTCAGGATGAAGAATTCTGTGACTAGTTAGATGATATTTAATGACAAACCAGAGAGCCTTTAACAAGTAAGTTGCCAATTAAGTGAGTGCATATTTTCATTCATTGCCCTTTTAAACAAAAAATATGCTATGTCTTTGGTATTCTTTTATTATATGCACGTTATTTCTGTTAAATTTATAGGAAGAGTGGTAACTGTCAAGGAAATATTGCAGATGCCATTTATACTGCAAAGCCACACAGTGAACAGAAATAAATGGAAACAGAGTTGCAGGTAAAAGACCCATAAGAGCAGGTTTTGTGCTTTGCTTTGTATGAAATCCAGTACATAGTTTTTAGATTACTTTTTTCTTCTGAAGAACCAGACACTGAAACAATCTCTTCAATGCGTGTATAATGTTATTTGGTCTCCGTATGTATGTATGTATGTATATAATATATATTATATGTAACGTTATTATTTGAGCTTTCACTGGTTAGAATGCCTCAGCAATTACATTTTCCTGATCTGATAAACCTGACATCAGTCTGATTTGTGAACAGCTATATTAACTCTAGAAAATTACTGAAGGGTTGGGTGTCCTGCCAGCAAGTAACAGTGTTTGATGCAATTAACATTGTTAAGGGTTATGTTGTACTGAAAATGGACTGTGAATTCACTGCCTTACGGAGGAAATAATCTTTAGCTGCTTCTTTGGGCTCTGAAGAAATAGCAAAGCTAGTGCTATTGTTGGAGTATTGCTGGGCTGAACAGACAAGTGTACCCAAAAGCTTAAGGAGTAGTCTAAATATCTGCTCTAGCCCTAGTTCAAGCAGTGTTATACCTCTCCAAGAGTGTCATGTTCTCAGGTGTTTCCACTTAGCTCCTACAAGCACATTGTCCCCTTAATAGTGTACTGACTTCATAACTTCATAGACAGGTGGGTGGTTTTTTTTTTTTTTTGTTGTTGTTGTTTGTTTGGTTGGTTTTTGTTTTTGTTTTGATTTTGGGGTTTTTTTTGTTTTGTTTTTTTCCCAGTGGGAAAAGGGGATGTGGGAGGGAGTGGGCAGGGCAAACGGGGATGGACACACACACAAATGATGTGACACAACCAGATTCTGTCAGTTATCCCCAGTTGTGGATGGGGTGATTGGCAGCTGAATGTATGAGTTTGGTCATCTCTAAATTCGGACATAAAACCCAGGTAATCTCTGATACCACTATAGTGTTCTTTTCTTAAGCTGGGCATGTCTGGCAAACCAATTTTTTCTGTTCAGTTTAAGCACCTGTGTAACACATGGGAAAGGATTTGACACTGTTATGTAGGTATTCATGCTGTTCTTCTATTCTGATGTCTAGAGGGCTAAATATTTTTTAGAATAAAATGCATATGTGGTTACTGAAAGTGATTGTAATTTTAAGCATCAAGGAGTTTTGAAAGTACAGAGAAGAGGTAACAAAGCCTGTAAAATGTATGCATTACAGATTGTCCAGCAAGGGATGGTTGTTTCTCAGTCTCTGTGAGATTTAGATCCCTTTCCAGGATGGAATACTGTATTTTGTACTGCTGATGTTAGTCAAAGCTTGTTACAGGTTGCCTTGCTTCCTCAAGTTCCCAATTCACTGCCCATTCAACTGCAATAACAAAAAATATCTTTCTTCTGGACCAGTAATTGCCATTACAGTTTCTCTTCAAAAAAAAAAAAAAAAGAGCAAAACAAAGAAAGTGGGGAAAAGTATGCACTAGTGGAAAAATGACATTTGAGCAGCAGCCTTTCTCAAAAAATGATTTAAAACCCTGTTTACCAGAGCAGCCGTAGGCCAAAGTTACCATGGAAACAGAAAGAATTCAAATAACATTAGCAATAGCATATCTATTATGATATTGCATTAACAATACTATAATAAAGGGTCACTTGTGGTTTCGTTTACAGGGCTCGCTTTTCAGTGATTTGTCACAAATATTTCAGCTACAAATTAGAATTAGAAAACAGAAGGTTCAGCCTTGAATTTGCTTATAATAATATTGGGAGGGGAAAGTATTAAATTTTTCAGTTACTAGACAAAAATATTTTATTTATTCAATTATATGTCTAGGAGAGTTTTCAGTTTTTCATATGTAGCAAATTCTTAGTCTTTGTCTTTTCTTAGAAATAAAATAATGCTCAAGCCATAAAATAGATTATCTTCATTTGGCATCCAGAAGTGCTGACTCCAACAGTACAGATAATACAACTAGAACTGTGACATTTTGGGAAGAGGTTGTTTCCAAGAAGAATCGATTGGTTCTTGAGCTTGATACGATACACGTACCTTTCCCTGCAGTGCTTTTCAGAAATACCGAAAACACATGCTGAACAATCTTACTCCTGTTTGGGGAAATGGGGCTTGAATTCAGCTGTCTCTGCCAGATGAATGTGGCTGGTACTGGCTGGTGGCAGAAGGGGAATTGTTCTGATGTGGTTTGTCAGAACAATAATATTCTTTAAAGAGATTGCCATGGTTTGCCCCTTAGGAGTGGTGGTCGTTTATCAAGATTATAAATGCTAAGGTTCTCCCTCTTGTATCCCTGAATTTAAATGTTTCTTTTTTGGCAGCTAGGTCCTCACTAGCTGTGTGGTTATATCCTTTGTTTTCTTTTATCTCTCTGTGTACTACTGGCCAAGAAAAGGCAAAAATGAAATTGAAGATTGATTAGGTGTCATAAAGCAATTTTTGACCCTTTAAATGTTGTCCGAAGTGTTTACTTGGGTGCTGTCAGGACACAGCCAGAAGTTTCTAGTTGCCGAAGTTTCAATTCCAAATAGTTTAGCTGTAAGTTTAATCTGAGTGGGTTTGGAAAAATTTACCTGACCAATCCATGTGTTGAATAACCTGCTGTGCTCACATCTCTAAGGTATATACGAACAAGCTTCACAGAATGATCTAAATTATATCCTATATAAATGCAAGCTAGAGATACTCAAGGAGCATTTTCCTGTGTTTGGCATAAAAATCTGGCACACGAGATGTAGAAAACTTTCCCAAAGCTATATGATGATAATGACTGTACTAGAACGTTTACATAGCGCTTTGCCTATTACAGAAGCTAATTAACTAATCCACAAAGCAAATTATGTGTTGCAGATGCATTCCTCTGCTGGAAGGAAAGCATATGCGTGTATGAGTGAGGGGGGAAAAAAGTCTATTAAAGGAGGCTTTATCTGGTCATTTTAAGCTTTATTGAATTTCTTTAACTGTATTTTTTTTTTACTTTTTTAATGAGAGAGTTTTTTTTTCTCTAGGATTCTGTTAATGAAATTATAGATTGATGTATGAAAAACATACACACCTTTTTCTTTTTGAACACAGAAAATCCAATTGTCTTGATTCTGTTTACAGACAAAGTGAATCTGAGCACTGTAGAATTAATTGAAAGAATGGCAAACAGTCGGCAAAGTACCTCTCTGACTGAAATAGTATTGTTTTTTCTTTTATTCACAGACTCAAATCTCAAGCTTTCTGTTGCATAGAAGCTTGTGCACATTTTGAATGTGGCTTTTACTTTGATATTCTATTGCTAGACGGTTAATTCAAGGTTAGGTGATTGCTGTCTTTATCTGCTTTGTCAAGAACTGATCCTTATCTAGGCTTGACTTGAACCTGGATTCATTAGAATACTTTAGTGGATGCATAAAGTACACTACATTTTAAATATTGAGGGCACCTGTTGCCTCCCCACTCTCTAAGAGCCGTTTGTCTGTGCTGCTGGCCTGTGTGTTGCAAGCGGGTGCGTGCACATACACGTTTCTGTGTGTAAGTGCAGCAGTTAAAGGTGGCTTCGATGGCGCTGTTGAGGAGACTGGCAAACAAGGCCAGTTTCACTGAGGGGTGGGTACTGGTTCTGAAGGTGGTTCTCACCATTGCCCTCACTGAGCCTGTGGGGGCCAAGCTCCTGCGCTCTCAGGTGTTGGAAACTGCAGCCAAAGTGTACTGCTTCTTCCTTCTTTGCTCGCCCATCCATGATGGTTTTGTGCTTCTTCACCTTCTCCTCAAAAGCAAACGAAGCGGACCTTGTCTGCCTCTCTGAAGGTTATCTTATTTTTGGTAACAGGACTAGTTCTGGTTCCATGACACACTTTTACTGACTATTGTACCACCTTTGTTGTCATCTTGCTGGGTTTCTTTTTGCTTGCATGTTTTCCTGTACATCATTTTTGCAAATATGCCACCATCTCTGTTTGAGTCCTTGGAGTTGTATGTTATTTATATACCGGTGCTTAGCAGTGTTATAAAGTACTTGTATATTTTTACTAGTTACACTGTCAGTGGTGTTGCTGTGTCACAAGAACACTGGCTGTTGCTCCTCCATTTTAGTGTGCTCAAGGCAAGCAGATACTAAGTGTGGCTCTGCTTACTCCTGCAAGGGTGAAGCCCTTGGCATTCATGGATCCTCTTGGGGCAGGTTACACTGTTGCACTATGATCAATGCTGCCCAACCTGTGGCTTTCAGCTGCCTGTTATCCTCCCCGATGCTGTAGTGTTTGGGTGACTCAACAGCCCCAAATGTGTCAGAGACAGCTGGCACCATCTACAGCTGCTGAGCAGCAAGAGAAGCCCTTGCAGTTTTGCCATGGGAGGTGGGCTAGTGGCTTCTGGGTGTCAAAGTACGATCCCTATGCATGCTGTCCCAGTGACAGGAAAGCTAATTAACATGGGAAGAGTGAACATTGGTGCTGTACATCAACATGATATTTGCTTGAATGCTTTTGCCTGTGGACTTCTGAAGGTAGATGCCACTTCCCCCAGTCGTCTGATCCTGGCTGATACCGTGGCCGGACAGGAGCACAGTCAGTTCCTGTTTCTACCATCAGCAGTGTTTGGGCTTTGCTGTATTACACTTCTGTGGCTTCAGCGAGCCGACCATATTGTGGTAGAATGAAGTCCGTATTGGGTGAGTGCAAACTGAGACCTGTTAGGAGACTTCATTAGTTATAATCACGCAGGTAAAAGGAGCAGCACGGCAGACATTGATTTAACGCACAGAAAGAACCAAAAGGGCAGAAACAAGAACAGGATGGAAAATATTGCGTTTCCCTTACACAACCAAAAGCGTGTGTGCAAAAAATATTTTGAAGAATAGTATGATTGATCTGAGCTCTATAGTTAGACAGTTCCCTCCACTGATAATTTTCTGTCTTTGGGTCTTAAGGGCACATTAATTTATAATCTAAATGCATTTCCACATGATAGCTACAGAAAATGTTCTTACCAACTGTGACAAGATTTATGTTTTCTTTCTAAAGTCTCTTAGTTTATTCCAGCAGAGAATAATATGCTTTTTGGGTGATGCTATTCGGAAGAAAAGAACACTTTTAAGCTGTTCTTCGTATATGAAAGGCATCCAAAAGCTTTCCATTTGATACAGAGATTTTTAGGCTATTGACAGGGATTCTGTGTTATTTAAAGGTTTTTTTGTTTGCTGGGTTTCATGTAGTTTCATTTTCCCTTTGAAGTGTGTGGGAGAGTGCAGAAGGGGAAATACATCAGTATGTCCATGAATTATTCAGGTGCGGTTCTAGGAGTTAACATTACTTTAAATAGCTCAAGGTCTTTCTTTTTGCTTGAGTATGTCTTGGTTTTCATTCTTAAGCTGATTGTATGCCATGTTTCTTTGGCATACAATTGTATGAATTTTGATGAAGTACTATCATTTACCAATCTCAAGAAATCATTTCAGACTTGAAATAAGTATTTAATTCTGATCTTTTCCAGCATCAGATATGCAGTGACCCTGAGTAGATGCAGGTGAATTGTGATACATGTCTCTTTACAAAAGAATCAAATTATTCTCCCTAGAGTGTGTTTTCTATTTGCTCTTGCAAAAGCATTGATCTCAAGTAGCCCTAACATACATTTCTACAGTGAAGAAAAAAGAGATTTTATACTATTAAATAAAAACTAATATACTATTATACATATAATACTAGAGTGTTTTTCTCTGAGAGGAGTTTTACAAACCACATTTAGTACATTATTTCAATGGGGAGGCATGTACACTAAATCCTTATATTTTGAAAGAAACCAAACCGGTAAGATATGAAAATCTATATTCAGAAAATAGTTAAGAACAATAACATAGAAGAAGATGATCAGAAAGATGTCTAGAGGCCAACATGAGAGGAAAGGAAAACAAAACAAAACCCAAAGCATTTTTTTTTTTTAAATTAGTTTTAAAAATTTATTCCTGAATTTCTAAAAATATTTTTGAAAATCCAGTGATCCCTGCATAATCACTTAGGCAAATGAGACAGGCTGTTATAGCAGAGGAAAAAGCTTAAAAAAAAATTATTCCCCTGGATTTTAGGGATTTTCTGTTACAGTCTAAAGTGACAGCAAAGTAGGATTACAGATTCTTGAGGGGAACTGCATCTGTATACAACATAGTTAATGAAGAACGGTGTTTCAAAGAGGGGTGCTGGTGACCAAAGCTCATCTGCTTGGTTTGAAATCTGGCAACAGTGAGTATTTTGCATAGACATGCACCATGGGAAGTGCAGTGACAAAATACTTTCCAGGAAAAAATAGTGTGTTTGCTGAGCACAGATGCAAAGCCTAGTCAAAAGATACATTAAAGATTAAAGTGTAGTCAGTATGTTCAAGTTAATGATAGTAAGGTTATATCAAGGTAGGTATAACCCAAGGTAACTTTCAGTGACTTCTGTGAACACTATCTTCAGCCATGTATGTGCATGACAGAAATGTTTATGAACTGAGTAATTGCAAACTTCTCAGTGCTTCAGTCTTGCAGCTTCATTAAGTTGATTACTGGACCCCAGGTTTTTAAAGGTCTTGAACAATCTCCAAGCAATAGTCAAGATTTTGTTGCAGTATCACTATACTGTAATGAAATGAAAATCTCAGTCACTTGTGTAAAAGAACCCTGAAAAACATTGAAAAATGTCAGGTCCCAGTGGTAACCTGTGTGTGAATATGCAAAACTACTGGTCAGAACAAAATCTGCATTCCCTTGCCTGGGAAAACAAAATTTATCAGAGCGGAATCTCCCTCAAGATACCAGCATAGAAAATGAAAAGGAAGCAGAAGCCATTGAATACCATATTGACTAGGGACTGAATGTTAGACTAGAATAGAATTAGAGCAAAATTACAAAATAATGTATACAACTCTCCAAAGATGCTGTTAATGACAGAGAACCTGTGTCTGCTGCCTCTAGGACGTTGCTGTTACTTTATTATTTCAATGGTATGGGAGCAAGAAGTCTAGAAAAAAAAAAGTGTGAAAACATCAAGAAATGAATCTTGATTGGTGCCATTGATTGCTGGCTGTTTCAAATGGGCAGATTTGTCACCTAAACCAAATTATTCATCTTGGTTTTGTATATTAGTTGTAAATATTGAGTTCCACATGGATTTACCCTGCTTTCTTTATATATATTGTGCAATTGATAAGATTTTGCTAGGTCTATTCTGGGATTGAATTGCATTGCTTAAAAAAATAACGTGCTTTAGTGTATTTGTATACTTACATGTGTGTCTTTATTGCTGTTTTTGAATACCAGAGTAGTGAATTTTTAAATGAGTATACTATAATTCCATAGGCGGTGATTTTGCTAGATATTTCTGTGAGTAAGTTGGTTGTGTGGAATTATAATTAAAAAAAAAACACGTAGTAAAGAGACCTTCATAAAGAAGTATTATTTGCTTTTTGTTGTTTGGTTAAGCTTAATAGTAGATTTGAGACCTGTTATGTTGGGCACTTTATTTGCTGCTCAAGCTCTTCTTATTTATTCCAACTTTCAAACTTAAAACTTAAATTTTAAGTTTTGTAGATTCTGAGCTGGAGCAGGTCTAAAAATAATGAAATACTTGACTAATCTGGAAAAGGACTGAAAATTCATGTATCGTGCCTTAGATTTTCTTTGAGTGGTTATCAGAAGGGAAACTGGGAAGAGAAAAGGATGGAGATAGGGAGATAATTGAGGTAGGAAGGAAGCCCTCTTCAGCCAGCCCTGAGTAAACTTCGTATCTGGGTACACGCTGTCTGGCTGGGAGGAGCCGTATGTCTAATGCCTCTCTATCACTGTAACCTTTCAGCTGTTTCTGAACTATATCTGTGCAAATCTTTGCATATCTTCAGATTTCAGGTCATATTTCTTAAGAAATTTAAGATTGTCTGGGCTCAGTCACAGGTAAATGGAATACCATTGAGTTCAATGAACTTTGAGTAAGATACCTAGCTGTTGGCTGAAGAACAGCAGTTTATACCTCTTGTTGCTGAAAGAATTTTAAATATGAAAATTGTTACTGAAAAGTTACTGAAGCCTTGAGATATTCTTGGACTGGCATCCTGTTCTGCCACAACCATTATCAGTTACCAAAAGCAGCCTGAACCAACGTACAAATTACTACTTTTTATTCTGAATTGGTAACATTTATAGTATAAATATTAAACATTTGTTTAAAATAGGAACTTGTTTAAATAATGGTGGTATTTCACCAAGTCAAAAGGGAAAGAGTGGTAGGTAAACTATGACTGTAGCCTGTCTTGACCATGAAAAACTGGGACACAGGCAAATGATCAGCTAAGTCTGTTCACATGTTCTTCTCATAGATTATGGTCAAATTTCAGATCAACTGGAAGAAAAAAAAGCACTATCCTGTTAATTGTGGATCCATTGTAAAGGCAAAATAGTAGTAGAAGTCAAGTGGGAAGCAGACACCAGAAGTAGGAAATATGTCTTAAGGCATCTAAGGGGCTATTGCAGAGTCCATATGGAGTTTTTTACTGCAGAGCTTCTGCCTTAACTAGATGGTTTGCTTCCTGGAATAAATAAAGGTGTGCCACCATGAATAGACAACAAAGGTTTCCTTGAGACCTTGATGGAACATGAATTTCTTTTTCTTTATGTAGCAAAGCCTTGAAACTATTCAGTTTGAATGCTCTTTAGGGCTTGATATCTCTCTCTTTAAAAAAAAAAAAAAAAGTTTTATTGTGTTATTCTTCAAAGAGTGTAGCAGCAATGGTGAGGGGGAGAATGGGGAAAGGGTCAAGAGATACTAAACTTAAAAAGAAGTTAAAATTGTTACTAATTGTTCTAGCAACAAAGGAGTAATGGATTCTGGCCAGGAGGCAGAGGGGCAGAGAACGTTGGTGTGCACTCACAGTGGTACTGCTAACCCATTCTGTTAAGGTCAAGGGAGTAGGATGTGTTTGCTGTCAGGATAATGTTCATGTGATGTATATTTTCCTTCTGTACAATGCTACTTGCAGCTTGTGTGGAGGTCTCTGCACTTGACAATTGTTATTTTCTCTACTTGGCATCTGTAAATATAGCAACAGCATTAGCAGTGGGTTCTGTATCTCAAAAGAGATTTTCTTGTACTGATGGTAGGTCAGGGAGAGAATGCAAGAAAGTCCTTATATCCCCTGTGTGTTGTATGTGAAAGTGTAGAAAACAATTTGAAGAAATCATTACTCAAAAGGGTTGAATAAGTGTAAGTTGTGAGTGTGAAAAAGATTTGACATCTATTATGTGGGGAAAAATACTTCAAAGAATTAGAAGGAATATAGAAAAATAAGGTTGGAACTGGAGTCAGGGAGGACTTTTGCTAGTCTGATGTATACTGCTGTTGTATTTCTCTGCTTTCTGTACAGCAGAGTGCTATACAGAGATCTAACAGACAGCTTGATACTTTGAGACAATTCCCTGGCCTCTTTCACACTGAATTCCCGTGTTCGCTGGGTTGTATTTGTGTTGTGAGCGTGTGAGATGTATGGGGTGCCAGCATCTCATACAGGATCTACTAACTTTTTTTTTGCCTGTGAATGGACTGAAGATTTAAGCCTGTTGCAATATCACTTGTAGATTTGCAAATGAAATACCAGCTGGAGAATGCATGAATTATCTTTGATTAGATGTTGGTGACTGTGGAGAAAATCATGATATTATTAGGTCAAAAGAAATGACCATAGAATAAAATACACATGGGAAGAAAACACAGAATGAGTCTCTTTTAATGCACTGAGTATAACAACTTTAGGTTGGTAGGGGCTAGAGAAAACAGTTGCCTCATTACCTCATTTTCCAGGATTGCCCATAGTGAGTGTAGGGATGGAAAACAAGAGGTGAATTGTCCTCATATGGGTTGCCTTCTCTCTGCTGTTGTGTCTCCCTGGATGGCAGAGAGGAGGAGCTTGCTTCAGCCGTGGCTCTGTCTCCCGTTGGCAGTGCATCTGATTGCCATTCCCGTGTCTGGCTGCAGGTGACTGGGTGTCCAGGCAGGGCTTTGCAGTGGCTGAGCTGAGGCCATTTCATGACCCCAGATGAAGCCTAAATAGTGATATTGCTGTACTCAGAATTTCCAGAGTAAAGATGACTACTTGAGATGTAGCTAATCGTTTTATCTTCCAAGAAGTTAATCCTGTAGGGAAAAGCATAGTGCAAAAAGCTTCTATTTTGCTCTCATTTGATTTTAGCACCACCGCTCCCCCACCTCCCAGCCCCCGACTTTCCAGAGGATGCTTAGAATAAACTTGCTTTATCTCTCTGTGATTGAAACTTGGCAAACAAAATGAATGACAAAAAGGGAATGCGGACCTAAGCTGCTACACTTCACAGTCAGGCTTTCTTCTCTGTTCGTGAAAGCCCCTACCACCCACCTTAATACTTAAAAATTCACTAATTGATCCTTTGTGCTTGAATTTCCTGTTTATCCTAAATTTATGTCTCTTTATACCTTGGATAAATAGAACAGTAATTCTCTCTTCAGAGGATATTGGTAATGGCAGGCAGTGCTTAGAATTCCAAAATTTAATGAAAAACAAGTACTGATACTTCTGTTGTGCTAAAAATAACATCTTTATGTTTCATTAAAAGTTATGATTAAACTTGGAAAGACACAAACCTGTTATTGCACAGTTAAAAAAAATGGTTATACAGGTAGTGTTACTTGTACTTCTGTTTTTTTTTTTGTTAAATATTTGAGTTCCTGTAAAAACAGAGAATGATGACAAATACATTTCTACTTGTACAATTGTTTCATTCAGTTTCTCACTGGTCCAATTTTCTGTAGCTCCTACCTAAACATATTTTCTAGATCTAATTGCTCCTTATTTTGTGCAGAACAGTTTCGTTAACACATCTGTCTAAATGCTCGTCCTTTTTTTTTTTTTTTTTAAATTGCAATATGTATTAGGATGTTTTGAATAACCTGGGTTCCTGTGAGTTGGATGAAGATGACCTAATGCTTGACTTGGAGTTCCTAGAAGAACAACATCATCATCGTTCTGGTAAGTCAGATAAATATTGCATATCTTCAATAAGGTATTATTATTCTAGAAATAAAAAGTAAATATGTTCAGTACAATTACCTGGAAATGAAAAAGTAATTTTCTTGGAAGGGGAAGAGCAGTAAGCGTCTTTTAGCATTGTTTCTAAATGCATTTACTGTTTAACAACAATATACTCTTTACACTGCATTTGGTCTTTGCATGGTCTGTTATGAAATGGAAGTGATTTTTTACAGCTACAGAAGAATTCCTGCACCAAGGGCAGGCCCATTTGCTTTTCTAGATACTTAAAATGACTGCTGCCTATCAAGCAGTTGCTGAAAAGATCATTGCTGATATAATTGTGATCCCATTTTGTATGTCCCAGAATAATAAGCTTCAAGTAAAGAAGCCTTGACTTGAGACATGAGTGTAACTTGATCCTTTCTCTCATGGCTGGCTAAGGCACGGTTGCACTGCCTCGATTAATGGCAATAACGAAGGTCAACTCATGGTGTGTTCAGAACAGTTTTATAATAGGATTAGACAAGGTCTTGGTAAGTCATGGCACCTGGACTGGGGAATCCTTCATTTCCTTTGGCTGTGAAGTGGGACAGTGTAGGATCTAGTCTGTGAACAGGAAAGGTCCTGCTAACTCCACAGGGTTCAGAGAGACTTAAAACGTATGTGATATTTTTACTTGATTGCAGGTAGAGCTCTTAGTTTTGTACTCTGTTGTGATAATCTGTTATGTTAATGACATGCTTTTAAGCAGGAGAAATTCTCACTCTCTCTTTTATCTGCTATTTTCTCACCTCTCTTTCTCCATCCACCCATGTGGACATTCATGCAGACACATGTACAAGTGAGGTTCAAGACACGTGCACCATCTTCAGTTCTGGTTCTTCCTTTCGTGCAAATTTAGCAATGGTTACAGATCAACTGCTTGAATTATGCTTCTGTTTCAAATGTTCTGTATATGATAATTCTGTGAATGTATCTGAATTATCTCTATGATAATTCTATTTAACCACTGTACTGTGCTTTTTAAGCCTGTTTGCATATCTACTTAGAGGATAAAACATCTGTTCCAGTTTATTTGGTGGAAAGCAAAGTAGCCAGAAAGTATGGAGGGTTGTAGCAGCAAGATGTGCCTGTTCATAATTTCCTACATTACTGGGAGCTAGAATGCAACAAATTAACTGCATAGAAAAGGCCCTTTCTAACCAGTACTAAATAATACTATGAACTAGTTACAGAAAGTGAACTCATGGGTGAAGAAATGTGGGTCAAAAAGCTTCAAAAAGAAACATTACACTTCATAAGAAATCGTAGGTTTTAGACTGACTAATGAATCAGGCAAGTTCCTATTCTTCAAGAGCATACAAAAATCTCTAAAATGACAAATTCAATGAATACAAGGGCTAACATCACACCTTTGACTTGAATATCACAAACTGTTGCTTGGTTAGGAGGCTGTATGCAGCAAGCTGTATCACTGTAACATAGCAATTCTGAAGTGTAGCGCCACAGTTCATAAATATAGTTGATGGATTGGTTAATGGCGAATTGAGAAAGTCTCTTAACTGCCATTACGAGCTCCAGATTTTTAGAGTTTTTTGTTAGTTAGGGACGATTTCCAATAGCTTCTGCTTTTAGCTGCTGTGGTTGAGAAGAATAGTATTTGCTAGGGTGAGGATATGTCTTTGACTTTCTACAGAAGTTGACAATATAGTAATAATTTAACAAAGTAATTGTATTGCATTGATCTACCATAATTTCAGTGACCATTTTTGAATAGAAAATAAGACACTATTGGAAGGATTTCTGGGAGAAATAGATTTTAAGGAGTGAGTTTTAAAAGAGGGGCTACCAGCCAACTGGCAGGCAAGGAGACGTTGTTCCAGAAAGTGGAACTCTGTATTAATTAAAATACAGACCTAGAAATAAGAAAGAGACAAAGATCTGGTACCACTTTTATCGTTTGAGATTTTTTTTTTTTTTAAATTATTAATCCAACTAATTTTTCACTTGTGTTCTTGTTCTTTCCTTTCAGCTTTTCCCTAATTGTGCTGGTTGCCCTCCAGCAGCATCCTCATGAAATGGAGTTCCTGCAAAAAGGAACTGTGAACCACGATGAGGGTGGTGGAACACTGGAACAGGTTGCCCAGAGAGGTGGTTGATGCCCCATCCCTGGAAACGTTCAAGGCCAGGTTGGATGGGGGTCTGAGCAACCTGATCTGGTTGAAGATGTCCCTGCTCCTTGCAGGGGGGTTGGACTAGATGGTCTTTGAAGGTCCCTTCCAACCCAAACTCTTCTATGATTCTATGATGAGTACTAGAAATTTAAAAAAATATCCCTAACTTGTTCTCTAACCATACAATTGAAGATAAGGAGAAACCTGCAGACCTCAAATAGATGTTCCCACTTTGAATGTAGATTTCTGTGTCCTGCTAATCTTAACACGACTTAAGAAGTCCGGAATTCCCTTGTTTCTGACCTTCTCTCCATAAGCGAGTTTACTGCCTTAATGTACCTCTTTTACTTCTGTTTTAAAGGCTGTATTGCCAAGATAAAGAATGTAAGACAGAGACATTTTATTATCCCACCTAACACAATTGCTTTGAAATGTAATAAAATAATATTTATATAGTACTTGGTGAGTGGAGAGCACTACTGCATACAAATGGAAAATATTAATCAACTTGATTCGCTGAGATTTTTGCATTCTGCTCTTAAGCTGGAATATTTAAAACTAAGCATAGTATGATATACATGATGAGCCTTGAAGGTGCCTTTTTATTACTCTAAGTAAATTAGACTTTTAAAATATGCTACAGTGTTGATTTCCTGTTGTAAAATAATGAAGTTAGTCGTTTCTGTAACGGGAAACCATTGCTGCTTTATAGAAAGTGGCAGCATTAATTTAACCTCATTCATTTTCCTCTTCCCCAGCGAAACATGACTTATTTGATTCCAAGTATTGATTACTCAAATATATAAGGAAGACCTTTATATTCAGTGATATAAGAAGTGGGGGATTTATTCAAGTAATGCACATTAAGTGGGTGACTTGTGTGCTTGTGTTGTGCCATAGCTTGTTGAAAAAACAAATACTTGGTTTTATATGGTTAGTGTTGTCATTAAATCATGACTGCAGTAAATAGTAGCCTTTCCTAAAAGTTTACAAAGGCATAGTTATCCAAAGTCTTTTGTAATTTCTTAACTATTTGCTATATGTGTCGTAAAACCAGAGCCCCTACATCTTTCCACAAGAATGTATGTGTGTAGCTGAGATTTGTAGCGAGTGGTCCAGCTGAAGTCAGGGGGAATACTCATGGTACCGAATATTAAGCACGTGTGTGTCATCTCCACATCATCTACCCCACGCAGCAACTATTCACGAGTGCAGTATTGATTAGCTGTGTACCGAGACTGACCTGTTACATCCGTCATGTTGTTACTTGAATGCTTGCTGAATAGTTTTGGATAATGTAACTTGGTATAATTTTTAGAAGAAATTTGTCTTCAGCCAGAGCTTTAGCCATTTTGGATTTAATGCCTCAGCCTCACCTGTAAAACAGTGATCCAACATACGTGTAAAGCATAATTATTTCACCCAGCATGTTTAAAAAATTAATTTGTCTTATTTGGTGAAAAAAAAGAATTAAAAGTGGAAACGTGAAAGTATACTTTAGCATCCATCTAAATATTGTTCAACTCCTAAAAAACCAAACACTTTCAGAGATAGAGCACACTTTGTTCAAACCTAACTTAAGACCATCCCTGTTAGAACCTTTGTAAGTGTGTGTTTAATTCTATGTATGTGGTAATATGTGCTTTGGTACTTGCTCAAGGTTTATGAACGAAAAAGAGTATACGTGACTTGACAAAATTGACAGACTTTTGACATGGTTGCAATGACTCTTATGTGCCCTATTTGTATTTTCTTCCATTAGTGGATGTTGAGAAAGGAGGACCTGTTCTTGGTGTAGCTTTGTGTTAATATAACTGAAAGGAATGAGCATGTGAAGTTCTGATGTGGTAGAATCGCTTTTATGATGTAACACTTGCTTGTGTATACCTAATAAAATAGCATTATTGACTAGATACAGCATTACTTTTTAAACATAAAGAGTGGCACGGTAGTGCTGTCAGAAATGAGCAGGGACAGGCCCACCTTAGTGAAGTGGTTGGAAACTGGGCTCTAACCTTTGTCATCTGTTCGTATTAGGTAGTTTTTAGGTAGTTTTTATTTAGAGCCCATTGGTGAGATGCAAAACATAGTGTATTGGGCTAGAGTATTTTGTCACAACACAAATATTTTGGTTTTTTTCATTTAAAAAATACTATTAATTCCACAGATTACTGCATGGATTTTGCAAACTTTCAAGGGCAAGGTAGAAATAGCATTTTGGCTTTTGAGATGGATGCACAACTTAAACATAGTTATTTGTAAAATTAAAGTAATCATATCAGATTATGATCTTTTAGTAATATAATTCCATTAGGTATTAGCAGCCTTACCAACAAAAATGCAGTGCACTTGTTTTTAGAGAGTAAAAGTAAGGAATTTTTATTGTATTTCTTTTAAATTCAGATAGCGTGCAGATCAATTGCCATCAGTACCTAGCCAAACTAAAGTGTTGGTGTAATGACCCAGTGATATTAATTAGGTAGATGCTGAGTTGTTTTGAATGTGATAAACAAGCTGTGTGAAAATTCTATACTGGGTTTAGAGCTCCTCCTGTGCTTATTAATTAAATGTACTGATTATCTTTATTAATTTTTTAATGGAGCTGAGATTAAACTCCTTTGGTGTGAGGGGTTTTTTTGTGGGTTTTTTTTTCTTTTTTTTTCTTTCCCCCCTTTTTTTTTTTTTTTTTTTT
>JAAGAY010003964.1:0-26243 GCA_011801015.1 Ardeotis arabs | reverse complement strand
CAGGATTTCCTTTAACTAAATTCTAAAAACTGTGTCCTGCTTGCCCCCTAGAATTTTATAGTGTTTACTTCTTTGTGTTACTTATCATGCCTCCTGACCCAAATCTGAAAGATTAAGCTCCCTCAGGAAAAAGGAATCCTAAAGTTTTGATAAGAAAGACATAGTCAGAACAAAGCTCCTGCTGCAAAGAAGTTAACCTCTTGGCAGGGCTTAATATAATTCTTCTTAGACTTCAGGTTGATAGCAAGATGTTGTTTTATGCCCTACAATATTGTCTGCGAGAAGAGGTCGTGTGTCACGCAGATATGCTTCCTTGTATTGAGTGGCCTTTTAATTGTCTGTCAGCTCTGTCTGGGGTCCCGCCTGTGTACACTCCAAATGCAAATATGAAAAGCATGAAAGGTGGAGCAGAGCCTGCGCTTTCATCTGTGTATCATTTTTCAGACTAACTGAAGCTAGCCTGTCATTATATTACGGCCCGTGCATTAGGCACTCTTGTTTCACAGTAGCACAAATCATAGTGGGAATAGGGGCCAATCTGTCAAGCAAAGCTTCCAGGCAAATTCCTGTTCAGCACAATGGGAAATGGTACAAAATTCCTTTCTTCAACCTCTGAGTAAGAAAGGTTGCAGGACCTCTACCAATGCTAACAGTTTGCCTGAATATGATGCCCTGATGACTTATTCCATGGTGCCTCTGTCACGGTCTCTCAAGGACAACCTCTAAGATTTTTTTGTTTCCTTGGGTAAAGGGCTTTGTTCTTTGGCACTTTGCAACACTGAACTCACAAGTGTAAATTGCTTTTTGCATCACTTCCCTCTTTAAAAAAATGTCCAATTGCTTCTCACCCACTTGTGCTTTCAAATTGTGTCAATAGGATACAGCAAGAGATGATTTTTACATAGTTAAATCAATTCATTAAGCATGTGAAAACAAAAAGAAGTACAGCTCACTAAGGAGCACTATCTACATAACACTAGAAATTACTATTCTGAAATCAACAGGAGGTTTTCCATGCACCTCATATACTTGTACTCACTATTATCAGGAGACCTGAGGTAAATATATGAAGGAGATAGATGGATTAATTCTGAAAATGAACTTTCTTGCTGTTCTGCTTATTCACTGCAGCGAGGTTCTGCCTCTAGGCATGGGACTAGCTCTCATGTATGAAACGCGCTACTCCAGGGTGGCCCTGCATCTCAGAAAAACCCTCCAAGGAGACTGGGGTTTGGTTGTTAGTTGCAGAGGCCACCACCAATTATGAGTCCTCTCATGCTGTTTCTAAGTCCAGCACCAACCCTACCTCATTTCTTACTCTCGGCCCCATGTATACACCTTCTCCCCGAAGCAGACTGTTAGCATGGGTGTCTGGGGAAATACTCGGGGCCAGAGATGATGGTATTCTGTGCCACCATGGCCTGGAAGGGAAGACATCAGTCCACAACTATTCTCACTGAAATCGAACCTGGTTGTTTCAGAGGTCAGTCCCATACAGGCAGCATGTGATTGCATCCGTACCACAAAATGTCATTTCACCTTCTATAGGCAATTTTAAGCATTAATGAATAAGAAATAGCAGTTAAATAGCCTTTCACTTTAAAGCTTTGAGTTTGAGTACATTTTTCTGGTGGCATATGTTGACATTAAAAGAAAATAAAACTCGGGAAGTTGTCACTTATGACCTTTGTCTGCCCTTCCTAAAAGTGATAAAGTAAGTGCATATATTTGGATTCCTCCTAATAATACACAGACCTCTGCCATGTGAACAACTGAATGATTTTTGTGGGTATAAATTGCTAACACGTGTGTTCACATACTCCACTATGCCTAATGAACAGTATTGTGTGATAAATATAAACACTTTTATAGCTACTGATGTGTAAATTTATATATATACGCCGTCAGTATTAGGCTGCATGATAATGAACAGTTGATTTGACAAATTGTTTGGAACAGGCATTCAGAAAACCATTGTCTAATGAATTTCTGTGGGTTGAGCCACATGTCTCCTTTTTACTCAACTTGTTTCTAATAACTTATGTCTTTGGACTATGAATTCTGTACTTGGTTCATATCACTGAGAGGAGTCTCACTGTTGAACTAAAATGGAAACAGCAGGCCCAAGTTCTGCAGTCTTTTTTCTGCCAAATACCGCAGTTATTTTAAAGGCGTTTGCCAAACCACTTATGAAAATTTCCATACAGGAAAAAAGGGATCCAGTAAAGTTGTAAATCACAAGGCAAATATCCTTCATTTGACAACTTTGGTCTTCTTGTGGTCTGTGAGAGAGCAATGAGTGATTGAAAGAAGGCATGATGACTTGACTTTTCATTGTTCAAATCAGTTCACTGGCAGTCAAAAATTTTCAGGAAGCCAGCACTGATACATGTACAAATTCTCTTCAAATGTAGGGAAAACTGTCAATTTGAGAACTTTACCATGGTTTCTCTGGATCTAACAAACTCCAGACCAATTACAGCATCATCATAAATGGTCACTTCTTGGCAATAGATCATGTTTCTCACTTTGCCTACTAGTGGTAAAATAATTCAGACCACTAGAGATAACCTTAAATTAGAGAATGTAGGTAATTTAGAAGAATGATATCAGCAGTCTAAATCAGCTAGCAGTAGCTTTGAATTTGCACAGACAACTATGTTTACTTTTTTAGACCACCAGTGAACTCAGTCTTGAATGACATATTTGGAGCACATCAAAAATTTTCTTGAGCGCAGCGCTATTCCTAAAGAATAAACTTTCAGTATTGACTTACGTATTTTGTTTCAGATGATAGCATTCTGATATAAACTGAAGATGACCATAATTTTCCTTAGAAAAGACAACCTTGCTATCAAACATCCACCTAGCAGATTCCTCATTGGAAAGTTCCTTTATCAAGATTGTATGCAAGAGACAGAGCTGTTTTGAAAGTCAATGGTTTTTAAAAAGCTCTACTTTCTGTGTGGTTTTTAGATGCAAGCTTCAAACTGTCAGAGTTTTGTTATTGTTGATAAAGCTGGCTAGGAACTGGTGCCCAGAAAGAGGTCTGGGTTGAAATTATGAGGCAAAGCTTGAATTTAATTCTCTTGGTAGGACAAGCAAAGACAAGAGAGAACACAACCCTGTTGCAATCATACTAATGGCTAATCTATGTTGATTACTGGTTGCTAAATATCTTCACTTTCTGATTTGAAAGACATATTCTGTTTTCAACAGAACTCTATTTATACTCTTATTAGCATTTTTCATTTAGAAAAGTGACTATCAAATATAGAATGCATAACACCTAAATATCCCAAAATACTTTACTGTACTATGAGTAGAAATGGCTTCAAAAGTGACTGTTGCATGACTTGCAATATTAATTCAAAAATTTACATTACTATTTGTGACAAAATCTTTATTTATGCCTCTGTAAAGAGCGTCCATTTGATTCCTAAATCAAAATGACCACTGTAGAGGTCGTGAAAAAAATGTCCTTGCCTGTTAGTCTTCTAACTTGCTAGAGGTACAAGAGAGACACTCCAAAAGGTCAGCAAAAATAAATTGTGCCTTGAGTTTTCAACAGAAAAAGATCTATAGGAAAATATTCTATTTCTAGGAAATGTGAAGTCCTAACTTACTTTGGCACATCAGAACAAACACAGTGTAAGGCAAGAAGGCAGTCTTTTTTATTTCAAATTTAGGCACATTCAAACTATACAGCATGTATTACCACAAACTGACATTCCAAATTGCTGCCCACCATAAATGCACCTCAGAACCAAATCCAATTGAAATGTTTTACATTAAATGTTGTAGTTCATTGTGATCATTTTACAAGATTGTAATAGCATTGTGGTATCTCTTCTAGAGGCATGACACAAGTTCAAATACTATGACCTCACCATACAACCTGATATGAGTTTCCTTGTCTCAGTTTATTTTCCTTCCACATCACAAATGAGTGTGAGTGTGAGTACTGAGTGAAGGTTGCTGCTAAACCAATGCTTTTGAAATGCTATCTTTTCTGCCTCCTATTAAAGTATAAAATTCCAGGCCGGCTTATGCTTTACCAGTTCCTCCCATAGAGGGAGTTAGGCAGAGCACTAAGAAAATCCCTTGCCTTTCTCCAGCTGTCTTTGAGATGAGGTGTGACATTACTGAGGGAGAAAGGGAAGGAAAAAGATTTTTTGCCTTCGTGCTTGCAGAGTCCAGTTTGGCATGCACATGTAAAATAAGAGCAGCCATACAGTATCTCAATATATTTTGAGAGATGAAAAGCAATTGCTGGCACTCTTAGACATATCCAAGAGGAATTCCTTCCTCCTCCCCAAAGCAGGTTCCATCCCAAACATCCCTTATGTTAGTGTGACTTCAGCCAAAGCAAAGTTTTCATGACTGGCATAACACTCAGTGACTCTACTTCTACGGATCAGGCATCTGTTGCTTTTGGTACTGTATAAACACACATATAAATTGCTACACATAAATAATTTATATATAAAATAAAAAAGTCTGTAGGATGGAGGGTTT
The DNA here is from genome assembly GCA_011801015.1 of Ardeotis arabs. Classification (NCBI taxonomy): domain Eukaryota; kingdom Metazoa; phylum Chordata; class Aves; order Otidiformes; family Otididae; genus Ardeotis; species Ardeotis arabs. The sequence goes on along the minus strand of JAAGAY010003964.1, from coordinate 21,725 downwards.
ATGTAGGACAGAGTTCATGAAAAATAGTCCCTTTTTAAAAAAGCTATGAAAAGCTGATGTTTTGTGGCAATAGTTCTACACCTTCAAAAGCAGGGAAAAGCCGAAGTCGCTGATGCAAGCAGCTTATAATAACAAAGTGAAATTAAAGCAACTGCAAAACTTTTTTTCTCTACTTTACTGGACACTGTTATCTCAGTCTTACTGTTCAGCCAGTTCACCCTATGGAATAATTTATCCTTGGAATTCATGTAAGAATAAGATTTTGAGGACTGAAAGTTAAACCATGAGAGGGAGCTTCAAGAGCTAATACAGCCCAGTTTGGCACGTGAGGTCAAAGCAGCCATGTGATATCCATTCTGACAGAGCCCAGAAGAGTGGCTGGCACTGGTAGATGATGAATGGTAATATTAAAAGAAGTTCCTGAGCCCATGGCCATGGGTGAGGCTGGTATGGGCCATTAAGGCCTATTGGTGTACTCAGGGACCTAAGAAGCCAACCTTTTGTGCTCTTCACATTGGCAACTAATGGATTACTTACTTTCCTCCAAATAATCAAACACATAAGACCCAAGATGGCAAAAATCTAGCTATCAGTTAACTTCTCAGTGTTTCACTTAATTCATGACACACAAAAATTAAAGATACTAATCTAAACCACAGACTAGGAATTTTTTTCTTCATATGTGTAAATAATAATTGTATACATTCGATTTGTTTTAATTCATACTAACTGTATGTAATTTTCAAGAGCGATAAATTTGGTTGAATCTCTAATAGAAGTGCAAAGTCAAAAATAAATTTTTAAAAAGCCTGCTACCCATTACTGTAGGCTCTAATGTCACCATTTCACGGGAATAGAGTTTGCATATTCAGCCAAAGATAACTGGGTGGAAATGATTTTCAAAACGTAAACAGGAAAGTCTTGAAAGTCTTGGTTTATGGTTCAGTTTTTGCTCATTTGGCTGTGGCTTTTGTTTATCTGTGTTTTCTCTACAAGGACTTAGAAAGATGTAGGAATAAGAAACAGAAAGTACTTTTTTAGTAATTTCTAATCCCTTCTTCCTTTTCGGTACAGGAACAAGCTGTGTCACTAGGGTGGGACTGAATGCTAATCATGGTTGTGTTGTGACTACCCACTATTAGAGAAGCATTTGTTAATTTTAAGACAGGCTTAAAGCACAGTACACATTTGTGACATACTGAGGTATGCTATGATTTTAAAGTAGTTCTACAAAACTATGTGTAAGTAGTTAAAAAATGTTGGATTAAGACATACTGAAATTACAAGGAAGAAACATTTCTTCCAGAAACAAAATCCTTAATTGTTATGCTGTTTCTATAATCCAGAACTCTAGCTATCTAAGCTGCCTCTCAGCTGCACACCTGTATTTATGATAGGGAATTCTCATCTCCTCTAGAATGCAAAATAACGAACTCATGTAATTAATTTCATAAATTAATAATTCATAACATTTGTTAATTTCCACTGTATTAATGTGTGGCAACTGTCTTCAAAACAGGGCATATATTCTTTCAGTTCCTTAACCTAATTTATTTGAATGACCATAGGCAACTGCAAAGGGGTTTTGTGACAGATTTCCAACTAACTGATGAGAAATCATAAAGAAAATTTTGTGTTGTCTGGGCATACATAGAGCAGGAAGGGAAAAGAAGTGAAATATTTTATCAAAATATGAAAGAAACTTTGTCATGTTCCTTGTTGCTCTCTGATAGTCAGCTTTTTTCTCACTTATTGGATGCTTTTGGAATGTATTTTCTAATTGTACTTGATACTGTTAGTAAAAGTAAATATTTTCTCATCATTTTAGCTATGACACCCTAAAACATCATACGTTAAAGTCACAACCCATGACATATTTTTGTCCTCACGTCATGTTAAACCCTATTATCATTGCTAGATTGAAAAATATGCTTTATTAAAGTTTAGGAAAGGCTTACCTTCCAAAGTTGCTTTACTGGAAGAATGATCTAGAAACTGTTCTGAAGTCCTTAAGTGACAAAGTGTTTAGTATGCTCATGAAGCAATCTGTGAAAGGGCCATTGCATTTTGACTCTAATCATCTTATTATAAACACTCGTTACACTATTCAAATGTTACTAACCATTGTGTTTGTTATCCCATTGTGATAAGAGCATTATTGCTGTACATATAATCATGCTTTTGTTTGCTTTAGGATTTTGAGGTTCCTATTTAAGTAAAAGTATTTATGAAGGTTACAATTTAAAGCACTATACTACTGTTTTTTCAAACAGCAGTAATCAGTATATAGATTTAGTCCTAACAAAGGAAGACAACATTTTTCCTGTGCAAATATTCAGCCATGTTTTAACCTTGGCAATTGATACAGCACAGTAACAAAGCTGGTGTACAAAACTTGAGATTTAAGACAACAAATATTTACTGTAGTTGCTTCAAATCTTTCTGTACACAACTGACAAATACAACTATAGTTGATGTTTTGCTACTAGCATTTGAATCTTCAAACTCGTGTAAGTTTATAGCAGACCATGCAAGCTGTTGTGAAAACTACTTGTGCCATGAGGACTCTTCACATTTCTTTGCATTCTGTAATTCTAATGAAATTTCATGCTCTTCTTTTAATAACAGGGGCCTCAGTCTAGCAAAAATCTCAAGTTAAGTATGTGCTTAGGTTTAGCTATGCATGTAATACTTCAGAGGAACAACCTGCAGGGTGGAAGTCAAACGTGCTTGAAAGGCTTTGCTGGAGCAGGGCCATATCTGCTAGTCATCCAGTTGCGAGGCTACCAAGTGTCACTGAAGCCTGAGGAATTTTCCTTCTGTTTACATCAATAGTGTTCATTTTCTAATTATTAATGCACAAATACCATATGCACAAAAGGGAGGATGTTTCTATCAATAGTGTTCATTTCTTGAGCTCATTCTTCCAGGATTAGTGGGACTTCTACATGTGCATGTAGCCGCATGTTAGTAATCTGTTATGCTTTACTAGTTTATTTTTCTAATCAGAAGTTGATCTTTATATCATGGGTATTTTTCATATGCTGTTCTGCTGTCCCTTGATATAGGCATTACCAGAGTACCTGTGCCTTTTGCTGTCAGCATTCGTAAGCAGTTTCCTGCAATCGTTCAATCCTGCAGTTACTTAAACAATGACCAAAACATTCAAAATAGATGTTGACTCCTAAATCAATTTTAAGTAGTTAAATAAATATTCCTAAGAATTTTCAATAGTGCTTGGGTGCTTTCTGCATCACAACAGGATGAGTGCAGCTGTATAAGGGTAAAAACTTGATTGGAGAAATAATTATAAACCAGAATATTCATAACAAAATTTTACCTTTATATTTTTTCAAAATATTAACTCAAGATGAAAATCACGTTCCCAAAAATGTGTTCTAGGGCTTGAACTGTCAGCAAGCAGAAGCTCTTCACTAGTCTCACTGGCACAAGAATATACTAAAATGTTTTCCCTAGGGATGTTCTATGTGATAAATTTTGATGAGTTTTACAGAGAAGTTATTTCTTTCTTTCGGACTGGACAAGATGGGATTTGTGTGCCACAGGAGAAGTTTCTTTCCTTCTCTCTCCATTTGTAGGAAAAGTGCATGCACACATTTAACTACAGGTAGCCTGTCTAAAGGAGTTCAGCCAGAAAGGTGCTGATTTCCTGTGGTCCTTGCTTAGGTTGGGTCAATGAGAATTACAGATTCTCCCTGGATCAAGCCCAGAGTGCAAGGAGGATTAGCAGCAACTTTTTCCAGAAGAAAGATGAAACTGATTCTCCTCCACTCTGAATGTTTGAAAGATTTACAGTAATGACACATGCCAGGCCTAAAAATCTATTCAAGTACAAGTAAATTCAGGTCTTTTTTGTGTGCTTTAAGAGTATCATGATATCAATTTCTTTTGGCAAGAAATACCTAATGGTAATCTTTTCCTGCATTCCATGAGAGTTATTAGTCTAAGTAATAGTTTATTTTTTTCACCAGAAAAATAAACCATAACGCACTCAGGACTGCAGTTCACTAAACCATAATTCTGCTTTGTTTGACTTACAAAGTGCTCTATATTTTGAAAAATTGTTCTGTAATGGATGAGGGATCTGTGAAAAGTTCTACCCCACATTAATTTTTTAGCTCTATTGGAATTGCCACTGAATGAGACCACCAAGAGTTATCTTCCAAGACTGTGCTACTGATGAGATAGCATAACATATAAAAGAATTCATGCTGAAAACAACTTTAACTGCCTTGGCTAATCTTTAGTTACAATGTGAAAGTAATGTTGAGTTAAAAATAAGTCTTCTAGAGAAACTGTAGATCCTCCAGTGAAGGGAAAGCTGTGATGTGATACATAAGAAAAGGCTGTAACAGATTATTTTTTTTAAAATGTTAATAAAAGTTATATTTACAAAAGAAGATATATAATGCATATGCTATGTTTTATAAAAAATATGGCATTCAAAACCTTCCTTGCTCTACCTTAATAATTATGGCATAGACATGAAATTAATTGCTCTCAATTTTTGGTTGGTTTCTTTTTTTTTTAATCTGGATTACTTTTCTACCCATTATAGTTTGTTTTTACACAGGAAGTTACCTTCACAATAGCTGTTTCTCTGTAATTTTGCATATGCATAAACAGTTACCAAATGATAATATTCTTGCTGCAAAAGGGATTCAGGAATTCCAATGGATAAACGTTTTCTATGGAATTGTTCAGATCACTACATATATTTACTTTTATTGTGCTTTGAGAGCATTAAGTGGTTTGTGTCCTGTTAAGAAGCAAGGAAATATTCCTTTCCCTTTGGTGATGAAATTCCATGTTCTGCTGTATTTGTTAATGAGCTATATCAAGTTTTTGATATTCTAGTTCTCAGAAATTCTGTTACTGACCTAGAATTGAGTTTCTTATGCCCTTAATTTCTCTTAGATAGATAACTTGGTGTGACTTTAAGTAGAGCAGAAGAGAAAAAAAAAGGATATGCCTCTAGAATGGGGCTTTGAAATAGTCTCTATTTGAAAGTTCTACAAGGTTAAAATGTTAGAGTAAGTTTCAAAAGGGATATATTGGTGAGCAGGAAGCAGGTGCTGTGATTACAGATGCATGAAAATTAATTGCATGGCTCTGCAATTTACTATGCAAATCTCATTTCTACACACGTGGTGTGCAAAACAGAGAGAAGCACTACCTCTTCTTTTTATCCCACCAAAGACAAACAAAAAAATGAACCCACTTATGTTAAAAGAATGTTATTTAAATTGTGAAATGAAGCACTTGAAAGTTAGGAAATGCCAGAAGGCAAGTTATCCATGTAATGTTAAATATGGCCTTCTACAAAGCGTGCTTTATAGTACATGGTACAATTTGAGAAGTACCTAGATGTCTTATGAGCCGGACTTTTAATGGCACTTCAAAGCCTGATTGATTTCTGCACTGATAAAAGTCTCATCAACAATCCTTACTTACTCATACAATATTTTTTTCAGTAAGACTATACCCTTATCCAGGACAAAAATTCACATAAGGTCACACAAAGCCAGTTCTCACCCATACAAGATTTTCCTTTGTAGTATGTGAATCCTTTCCAAAACAATACACTCATTCTCCTGCTTCTTACATTTCTACAAATGTGAAATAAAAACCGCTTCTTCACTGGCTGAAAGTATCCACACCATGAGACATATTTAATATGCTGTAAGCATCGAATTCATCCAGAGAATTCCTAACATTTATAAATTTTATGTGATTACTTTGTTTCTCCTCTCTTTGCTTTCCACTTTAAACTGCTTCTCACCAACAAAATAGGCATTAATTGAGACCAGTAAAGCAGCAGTAGTATATTTACATTTTGTGGGGTTTTTTAAACAGTGAAGCTATCCCAATGGCAACAATTTTTATGATGATGTGAGTTAGTTCTGTTGCAAAAAGATTTCGCACTCAGCTAACTATGTTGTTTTTTTTCTTCTCTATGCCTCTACTCTTGAAGAAGATTGACTTGCCTGCTGTTTAGCAGAGGATTAAAAATTCACTGCCACTGATAGAACTGCTGTGAACACAAGTGTTTAGATTTGCCTAGACTAGAACTATGTGCTATGGCAATGTTTTCAGAGGTAAGCACAGAAACTCTAGACTTAGTCTGCTTTCCAGCAGCACCAAGAGAATGTCAGATACATAGTTTAACTACTCATTATTTTGAAAACATTATTGTTATTCACAATTATTCAGCACAGCTTAAGATACCTTCTGCTTGGTAAGTTGGAGTACCACTGTGGAATCAGACTGAAGGCTCCATTAATGCTTGGATAAACGGTTCAAAGAGATGGCAGATTCAGGTAGTTTGCTTCACAATATGAGACAAACCATCTGATATTTGCCTGTCCCTAGTTAAAATTCTGTTCAGTCACTTTTCTTTCAACCTTTCATCTCAGCTGCTTGAGCATGCTTGGCAGGAACTGTGACAAAGAAACACTGACAAAATTTCAATAAAATATGACTGAATCATAAAAGAGACGAAAGAATGAAGTTGTACCTTATGAAGCATATATTTGAATGTAAAAGGAACAAGCATGCCTCTTGTATCACTCAAATTGTTTTAAAATATATCCAGCCAGGATCACCTATGGAAAAAAAGAAACAAGTTGAAAGAAGGCTGTATCTGAAAATTTTACTTCAAGTGTTTAACGACATGATCTTTTCTGAATAGCTTTTTCGAAAACTACATCACCTAGATTTTTGTTATTATTTTCCTTATTAAAAAAAGGCAAACAATTTAAGGGTTGGATTTTTTTGTTTCTGAATTACTTGAAAAAAAGACAGGCTCAGCAGTGCTGAAAGATTATTGGAAACATAACCTCTATATCCTGTTTTCTGAAGCCAAATAACTAGAGGTGGACAAATATTTCCTTGGATATCTCAGTTTTCAGAATGCAACACACTTTGCCTCAGTGCAGTGCAAACGGTGCTATGCCAGGATTTTTTATTTTTATGTCATTTTTCCAACAGTTTTAGCCACATATTTACAAAGCCTAATGCACTACTGTGGTATTTAGGCAGTGTTGCAACCTTTGACAATTCCATGTAGGTTAAGCCAGGGTGAAAGTGGAACAACAGAATTAATCAGGTCTTGGAACCTATATACAATAGACAAAATTCAACTGAGCACTGGAGTTGAAAGAATTAATCTTATTTAAGCTCTCTGCAGAGCTTGTAGGAGCAGCCTGGACGTTGGTGTAATGGTCATGCCATTATGCACAGGGGTATTTTTACCTTTACTTTTTCCTTTTGTCTCGCACTGCTAGCCTAGCACTCATAGAAAGGTCAAATGGAAAGTCACTTACCTTCTGGAAAATAATGTTTTCTAGGTATTCAGCTATCATATTTTACTTTTGCCTGTGACCTTGTCTTTTTAAAATTGTACAGGCTCGAGACCACTTCTGAATCTATCCCCATCCTCAAGTCAGATATATACACAATTCAAAAGTAAAAGCCAATATGTTTCTACACTGTCCTGATACAAATCTAGGTTAAAAGTTGAGGTCTGTGAAAAAAAATGTACAAGAGTTGCAAGAATGTATTGCATCTGGATTAACAATAACTAGGCATTTTTAAATTAGACAAAATAATCTAAAAATCCTCTTGAACTAGACTGAACTGCACAGGCTTCAAGCTAAAATTTGCCTAGTTGACCTCATTTATGGTGAACAAAAGGAAGGTGATACATAAACTTGACATTGAATTATACGTCTTGATTTTATGTATCCTCTGCCTCTTCTTGATTCCTTACTCTTATGCTTTTCTCAAAAGATAGAGATATGTAGTTCTATATAATTATACTTTGAAAATAACAGTAAGTAATGAAATAGGAAATAAATAGATTTAGTACTATAAATATCTAAAATTTAACCATTTGACCAGGACTCTTGCCTTGTCATTCTTCTTGTAGAGAATGAACTTTCAGGTGAACTAAAAATATTATTTAATTAGAGGAGTGCTGTGTATATTGCTCATTGACCTGTTGGATACTATAAATCAATGTTTAATATACTTCATGCTCTCCAGCAGGATTTTATTCAAAAAAGGAGCAAATGGTTTGCATGAGTCAGTCAACACTCACTGTCACACGTGAGGGGTTTGAGACTTTCCCTGGGACATTTCAGTGGCAGGTGCATAAGGCACCTTCTATACTGATTGTGCACATCTTTTTGCAAAGATGGCCTGCTTTGTTCAAGACTTTGATCAGCATCTGTCAGCCTCCACGTCCTCAGAGGCATTTTATTTTCAAGCATCACTTTATTATATCAAAATCCATTATTACATCATGTTATTTTAGATTATGCCAGGAGGTGACAGGATATCAACAGATGGAGTAGTATAGTGACAACTCAGAAGTCAAAATTAAAAGGCTGATTTAGACAGTAATTTGTGTCAAAATTATTTGATCTGAATCACTATGGACCAGAATATGAGGATACAAAAAAGCACACATTTTCTCCCTTATTGTAATCCAATATAAATGTGAACAGTAGCATATCATTACATCTCACATGGTGAACTGGAGCAGAGAGGAGAGCACTCTAATAAGCTTCAGTGAAAATACACGTCAGCATAAACCCGTCTTGAACCAGTGGTATAGCTTCACTATAGACAATTTACAGTAAGCATTAGCAAGAAAGTGCTGATATATTGCAATAAAAAGTTGCTAATAACACAAAGTCAACAAATGTATTTTGATGTCCTGTTCTTAAATTAAGTTTTCAAAACTTGAAGCTATCTAGCAGCATCTAGAAGTGACGGGTACATCACCAGGAGGCCTCAAACAATTTAGTTGCAGTAAACAAGGAAATGATCAACCTCTGTAAAAAAAGAAAAGCCAGATACTTGTCTGCAAACCACTTTAGGCACCATAATTAGAGTTGAATGCAGGAACAAACAGGTACACCCAAAGTAACCAACTTGGCAATTCTTTAAGGAGGAAAATGGCTAATTTCTCATCAGCTGTTCTTTATACACTACAAATTTTTTCACAGCAGTTACACAAGAGGATCTCATGACTAGATGAAATAACAGTGCTAAGAAATTATACTCTAGAACAAAGCAACTGAAGGCATGTCAAGAAAGCAAGATCCACAAGATGAGATTCAGTCTCTGAGTTTCCTGCTGCTTGAAAATATTTCCCGCATGACAGGTTGCTGTGGTTGTGTTCCATTCTTCACAGACCTAGGAAACAAAAAGTAAACAAAACCTTCATGGCTTTATATATATGAAAAGCCAAATAAATAAGATTTAATAGTTTTCCCCAATGTGTCAGCAAAATTGTTTTCAGAGGGAAATTTGCACAGGCAGACTCTTACAGCTCAATGTGTGTCTTCTTAATCATATTAACATGGAAACATAAAAGTTCATAAAGCAATACATACTCCTTTAGAAATAAAATCCACATGAGAAAGCTAAATCCTGAGGCACTTACTCTTTTAACAAAATCTTTATCTGACAGTCTCCTACTGAAATCAAAGGAAATGTGCTGGAGAAAAGCATTTAGGATTTACTCAACAGTGCGAGCTAATCTGAACACACTGATATCACAAAGACTAATTACATAACCTACAGTAATATCATATAGCCTCTATTTTTTCATTTGAAATTCATATAAACATCCGTATCTTTTGCATACTGTCTATTGATAGAGATGTTTCTAATACTGTCTACAAATTATATTATGCTACTGGAGCTAATTATAGTCAAAAATAGATTCCAAGGAGTAATCCTTTTGAATGAACTTTTGATTCTAGGTCCTTTTGTTGGGCTGGTCCCCAGCCCTGTAGACTGTGCCCCCCTGGACATAGATGGTGATTTGTCTCCATGCTTAGTCAGATGGAAAGAGGGAAATTCCTGACACATTCTGGATATTTAGCTGGAGCTATATCCCAGGAGCGTGAGGTAGCTTGGAGATGACTCCAGCTCACCCTCCCAGCCAGGCACCATGCTCTGGAAGACAGAGGGGAGGTTTGTTCATTCTATCCTGCTCTGGGAGGTTTGTTCATTCTATCTCTCTCCTCCTAGCACCACCTGCACTTCCAGTCATGGGAAAGGGTTTGCATGTAGAATAGGGAAGAAAGAAGCTGTGCAGCATGTGTACTCCCCATCACTCAGAAACTCCATGTAGCCACAGACGCTGCTGGCAGTATCCCCACCTGTCCCCCAGGTATGCCCCCTCTGAGACCTTCTCCCCAAAACACGTCACATGTAGTGATCTTTCTCACATGCAAGAACAGTGTGCAGAGCCTACAGTAGATCAGTGAAGCTATTCCATGACACTGGACCTCTTGAGCCTTTTTTTTAGCCCTCTGAAAGAGTCTGAAATGCGCAAGATTCAACAGGTATTTTACAGCGTGTTTTGGCTCCTGTTGAATCACCTGTCTTCCTGGATTCTAACCATACACAAAGCACTGCCAGAAGACCTTCCCTCTGAAGTTTCTGGTTTTGGTTTCTCACAGTTCTGGTTTTTACAGTGATATTTTTCAGAAGAAACATTTATTCCTGGGCCATGTAATACAGGGGGAAAAGAGGAACAGAAGTGGCCTGAACAGAGAGACAAAAAACTCCACTCAGCCAGTTTTAGGTCATCTGGATGTGTTAAAATCACCCAAATTTATGTTTAAAAGGTAGATTCCAAGTGTTTTTATCACTCAAAATCATATGTGCAACAGCACATACATCTTAAAACCTCAGACTGGGCTATTTATTGTCTCAAATAAGTAATCTGAGCTTTGCCTTATCTGAGAAAACTTAACTTTGAAGTGGATATTGTTGCCTGCCTGGGTAATGGACAAAGATATCTGCTGCTGCCTTTACCATGGAAAAAGGAAATAAATAGTAGGTAATTTGAACATATTCTGAATGTTTCTTGGTTCCTGTACACTTGGAGCAGGGTTGGCACTACTGTGTAGGTTTGGACCTCCCCCCTATTCTGTTTCCTTCAGCTGGTGGCACTGCACTGTCTCTGTGAGACACTTGCACTCAGCACAGACAAAGAACTGGGAAGAAGCAAGGACAGCATCAGGACATTCACAAAGTACCATAGTCGATCAAGCCTATGCTTGGAGACCTCATCTGATGTTGTTAATGTCCTGGTGTACTTTGGGTGAATGGTATCTGAAAGATCTACCCTGATGTTGCCGCTGAAGATACATATGTGTGTGCATATATAACGTATTCACTCACACATACACAGACTGGAAAGTCTGTAGAGGTGTGTACTGCTCACATATATTCTCAGTATACTAAGAGAAAAGGTATGAAATGAGATACTTCATTATACTTTTACATTATGTGAAAACCGGTATTTTTGGACAGGCAAGACCCATTCCCATTAGGATAGCCAGTTGTTTCACACATCTGTTTGGACCTTAATGGCTTCTCATCTTTAGATAGAGAAGAGTCCTAAACATCAGTGTATCTGGGACAAAATCAATATTGGCTGGTTACAGCATTTCCAGTTGTACATTTAAGACCCACTGTAAGCTGTTGGGTCTGTTTTGGAAGAGGAACTGCATAGTCAGAAATAAATTAGAAGGAATCTGGTTGAAACCACTCTTGGAAGACCATGGCACAATAGCTGTAATGGTTGCGTAAAGGGCTAAAACAAGATATACCTAAAATCTCCTCTACCATTCTTCAATTACACCAGTGTTCCATTAACTTCACTGAATTGATCTGTTTCATAGGGAGTCTACTTAATCAACTGGTTTTGCTTCTCAGATTTAAAAAAAAAAAATGCATTTCATTTACTTTTTAAAGCTATTGGTTGAAGATCTTAAAAGACATGAAGTTAAATGATTTGCATTGATACAACCTTATCATATGACCTTACATTTAATTCTCCTTATACACATCCATTTATACTGAAACTTGATTTTACACTACAGTTGTATTACACATACATCTTCATCTATTGTAAGACCATATGAAAGAAAATCTTATTTTATTACTTAGAGATTCTCTGTTGTCTATTATTCTATTGCAAATATTTTTTTTCAGTGTATTTACAGCTTAATACTTAGGAACATATGTAGTCATATTGCTGAATTTGTATTAAAATTATACTTTGCTTAAAAAATTACAATTTAATATTATAAGTATACAAAAAGTTCCCTGAACAGCTATACATTAAAAGAAACATCTCCTAGTTATACATACCTCTGTAAATCCTGAAGATCTTCCAGCATAAATTCAGTTTCCCAATGATTACATATAGTATCATTTTTCTGAAAGAAAAAAAAATACAAAACAAAAAAGTAAACATAAATTACAATATTAGTTGTAGTTCATAGAGATGGAGTAAATTTTTAAAAACAGATTGTCACAAACTTTGACAGAGAAAGTTTGCTTGACCATCCCATATATGTAAATAAATATAACCAAAGCATTTGTCAAAATTATCTACAAGGAAGAGCAAGAGAACTAGCTAAGCAGAGATTGCTTTTGCTCACCAGCTTGGAGAGCATTGGCAATTAGAGAAATAGGCCCTTGGAATGTGGCTTCTCCCCTGTTCTGGCTTATCTTCACATAGCAACAAAGCATGAACAAAGCCGTTCAATTAAAGGAATGTACATTAAAAAATACAATAACTGATTTGCATCATCCCACTGATTTGGGATTGATGTCTTGTACCTTTTAATAGCACAGCTTGATTATTCAGTCCACATTCGGTTTCTTGCCAGTCATCAGGCTTTTCCAGCTGCAGACTGTGGTCATTTACAGAGTTTTATAGACACTGAAGAGGTCTGTCTGAAGGATAAGAAAACACGAATTAGCCTTTGCAGATTGCCCTCAGTCAATGCTGGCTTTGTGTTACAATATCCTCATTCAAACAGTTGGATAGATCACTTTAGGCATGTTGTGTCAAAGAATTATACAGAAAATGACTAGAAGGATGGTTTCCCTTTATGTGTTATTGTGTTTTTGAAGCTTTTGAGGACTTCTGAACATCTTTGAAATGCAACACTATGTATATGTTGCAAAAGGGAGCAGTAGCCAAGTTGAGAAATTTAGGTCAGACATTTTTGCAAAGAAACAAGAAAATTCAAAAAATCTCTTCATTTGTTGCCAAAGCAGAAAGGGAGAGACCCCTTTTTACATTTTTTTTTCCTTCTAAATGAAACTGCGATAGTGTAGATGATACATTTCCAATACACAATAATTTCCTAAACTGTTTACTTTACAGAGAAATCACAAAAACTTTCACTTTATTCCCCACATTAATAAAAATAATTATATTAATGAGGGAGTTTTAACCTAATAGTGGAAAAATATTCATATTTTCATGACTGTGATATTTAAACATACACAGTGAGAAATTATTTAAATTTTGGTGTGTTTTTAATTCAAGATTTCACAATTTGAACGTCGTTCATTGTTCATTAGTCACACACATCATTTGAAGAAGCCAAAGGGCTATTGCTTGATCTCTGAATAACCACTGGAATCTGAACTCTACTTTGTGCATGGTGTGTAGAGTAAGAATGTTTCACTGAATACAGTACATATTTAATTCAACATAAATATCTTGAGAATTTCAAAATTTTTCACAGGAAATTTGCCAAAAACATGGCATTCATTGTCTAAATAATTCATTACAACCTATTCACTCAGCTTTATTATTAATAAAATTTTCTTTGAAACAGTTGAAATTCCTATGGATTTTAATTAGTTAGAATCTGAAATTTTTAGAAGTGACTGTATTTCTGTTCGTACTTGACAGTGTTGATACTGACTTTTTGTGGTTAATTATTATTCTTTCTCTAAAGGTAGTGACAATCATAGCAAACCCCCAAAATTTTTGCTTTTGTGTAGTATTAACCTGATTGTTCAATATACCCTGCATACTGGATCTGACAATCATTTCTGTTTTCTTTGAACCACCTCCCTCTTCCGATCTCATAATAAAAAGGGAACATTTGGTGGGGAGTGTGTTCATTTGCACATGGACTGGTTCATTGTATCCATAATGTATTAAGTCAGTCAAGATAGTTTCTAGAAAACACTATTTGCAAACAGATGCTTACATCTACTTAATTAGCTTTAAACTATGTTCATTTTATGGAGTGTAATCAAGATCTCATTTCTATTACCAGCATAACCCTCTGCTTAAGTAAACCCTTATGGAGAAGCCTAAAGTTAAATGCCATTTTTAGGGATGTTTTTCTCAGTTGGGGTTATAATAACAGAGAGAGCCCAGGCCTTGCTTGTTTTGTCCAGCTCCTGACTCTATATATGAAACCCGTACATCTCCCTAGAACGAGGCTTGGCAAAAGCATTTTTCTCATATGTGGGTTTGTATTCTGATGGAAAGTCAGAGGCCTGAATTTATCACTCCATAAAATATCTAATACTATTCTGATACATTCTGTGCTAATATTTAAGTGTAAAAAAAAGATAAAAGTAATTGTAATTACAAACATTCACCCTTTGCTTCTAATACATCTCCTTTATTAGATTTGAATGTCCAGTAGTATCAGTACTGAAAAACTTTAGAATTATTCCTGCATGGACCAAAATCTCCTCTTCTCTAGGGAGTTCTTATTTGCTTACCTGGATTTTTCTCTTTTCATGAAGAGAAATCCTATAATTCTGCAGATGAAAGTTCTGTCAATTTGTTGAGTGGTTTCCTGCCATCAAAGGTCAGAATGGACTGTCACGTGAGGAAGGCAGGAACATTAAGAAACAGAAAATATGAAAGCAGAAGATAAAGTGGCAATACTGAAGAGATATTTAACATCCCTATAAGCTGAAGCAGTTGTAATATACAAACAGTGTGGTCATTCAAGAAAATTAATAAGACAGACAATCATCTGCTGCTTCATGAAACTTTTTTTTTCAGGGACTTCACATTCTCTAATATTAATTATGTAGTCAAATAAAGGGGGTTTGATACTTGTAGATATAAGGAAGTCTCTATAGTGACTTTTTAAAAGTATATTTACGTAAAAATATATATATTTGCTGACTGTTATGACATTCCTCTATTGACTTTAATGCAAAGTCATAATTTCTACAAAAGTTTGGCTGAGAGAAATGTAACTACCGTACAGTGTCAAATTTTCCTATATATACAGCAAAATAAACATAGAAAGAAAGAAAGAAAGAAGAAAGAAAGAGAGAAAGGGAGAAAGAGAGAAAGGAAGGCAGGAAGGAAGAAAGAAAGAAAAAGAGAGAGAGAGAGAAGCGGTAGAGACAAGTTAATAATCTGAAAGGAAAATTCCAGAAATGCTAGAGGAATTTTAGTGCTGCTTCTAGTGACTAGTGTTAGCATTTAGTGTTGGACTGAGGTGGACTCTGATTGATATGTAAATGTATGCTTTCAAGGCTTTATGTATTCATTAATGTAAAATTGCAATATGTCTATGGTATCACAAATGTATATGCAAATGAATATATTTGTAGTCATTCAAAAATGGAGAATTAAAAAATTCTAACTTCTTATTCTGAAGGATGTACTTTAACATTTAGACTCTATTTTTGTGTCTTCTTCCATTGTTAAGTATTTTATATCAGAAATGAGATATGCTAGCAAGGATAAAACAAAGCAACCACAATTAATCTGCAAAGAGAGAAGTAATTTACAATTTTTTTTCTCTCAAATACACTGTACAAATGCATAATATTCTGCTGTTAGAAATCCTGTTGCAGTAAGAAACACAATAAGTATTGTACCGTATAAACCAACACGTTTTGCCCTAGACAGTCCTATGACATTCTGTTCTCATTTCAGATTTTTCTATTCAGTTTGACAAATTATAATACAGCGCTCAGATTCACTTTCCCTCAGGTGAGTATACAATTTCTCTTAAAACAACTAAACCATTAAATTTAGCTGATACTGAAAAATGTTGGCCGAGACATTGCTACAACAATTGTAAATTTAAATGCCACTGTTTGAGTGGATTTAGTAATATAAGATATGGAGGAATTTGAGGTCTCTCCTATAGACTTTTGTTTACAGGCAGACTCTTTCCTACAAGCTTCTGGTGCATTGGGAATACCAAAAGGCATCTCTGGTGATATATTCCCTATTAAAACAGGCACTTTCAATTGAGTTTAATCTACTATTTCCTTCTATGTTGCACTTTTGTAGTATTTTTATATATTATCTTCAAAATGTACTAAAATAGGAGAATAGAAAATGCTGTATGAAAACTCTCAACAATTCCTATTCAAAAGCCTTGAAAACTTAAGCCACTTCTTTATTTACCCATAGTTTTTGTGCTGGCACTGTAAACTGTTGTTGTAATTAAGTTGTTTCTACAGGTTTTAGAAAATGATTAAAGTAAGACCAGGTTAGGAATGAGAAATTCTGTCTTATTAATGAGTTTTAGGCAAGTTCTATGGAAAATAGTAGTTTCTGTTGTTATTTGCATAACATATGTTGTAGCTTGCTGAGCAACTTACATGGAGCTCAGTCTGAAAGTAATTAAGAGCATAGTTTGCAGTAAATAAAAGTTCCAAATCAACAATTTGTTTCTCTGCTTTAAAAAAATAAAATCATTAACACACTTAACACTTGAAAGTTCAGAGAGAAACAGGCAGTTCAGGCAGTTAAGTGCCAAAGGAGAGCAGGATGATGTTCTTTTCACTATTCCTTATGTACAGCAGAACTATAACACAGCCAGTGCAAGGACAGGTATACTTAGAAACAAATTTTTAAGGCAAAGGGCGAAAGATTCTGGCAGCGATCAGTTTCCCCATTACTCTTGAATGAGGTCAGTGGCTGGTCAGGGAAAGCGGAGACTTCAATTGCCCAAGCCACTTCACCTGCTCCTGTTTAGCTCCTCTGTGTGGCAGAATGAGTCCAGGGACCAGTGGACACTTTTGTTTTCTGGCCCACATCCAAATACCTAATCCTTCATCCAAACAAGCAATGGCATTCCTATGATGGGAGGCTGTAATGTATTATCTATCAAAAATACAGGAAAGCAAGCAAAAAATTTAGTGTCTATATAGTACACAAATAAATGAATTTGCACTATACAAGGAATGGGAAAAACAAATTTTTGACATAGAGTATTTCTCAAGATTTATTTCCATGTTATTTTGTATCATCAGCTAAACAACATCACACATTTTACCTTAATAAAATTATTCTTTCATTAGTTAGTATATTGTTCTAAGTATGTATATTCAAAGATAATATTTTATTGTTTCCTGAACTCCTTAAAAATGCACTACTGATATCATAATTCCAACATAACATTTTATTTTAAATTTAACTTCAAACTACAAATTAATGTTGATATTAAGAGGTGGTTCTGGAAATCAGAACTAATAAAATAAGAACACTACATGCAAATTATAATATTTAATCTGTTAAATTTCTAGATAGAGCTAAGGCTGTGAAAGAATTTCCTATATAAGCATTATAAAATTCCTCAGATTTAATTATGAAGAAAATAATGATAAAAATTCAGATTGTACACCTGCAATGCTACTTAAGAATTTCTGAACAATTGTTAAAAATTATTAATACATGAGGTATTAGTGAAAAATTAGAGTTTTTCCTCATAATAAATACATAAATATTGAAAAATATAATAGAAATGAAACATAAATTAGTAGTATGAGCACTAGGCATGTAAATCCTAATTAAGTAAGTATAATAGCTTAAGTGGATTTGAAGCTTTCAATATGAGTAAAATTTAAGAATGTATTTATAGATAATCAAATGCTGAGAGCTTTATCTCCAGTATAGGAAAGCTATGATACTAAAAGCATTTTAACAAATGTTTAAAAACTTACTAAATTAAACATGCTTCAAATTAAGCATAAAGTTTGATGTTAGCCTCAGCAAGGAATTATCACATGGCTAAAGACTGTCTGAACCCCTAAAACTGTTGCTGTGAAAATCTGCACAAATTTTGCACTATAAGCATCTGCAGGAATTTTTTCAAACAGATCTTTACAGAATGCACAGCAAACAGCTTTAGATCATATAGTGCATTAAAATTACCTTAGATATTTGCAAAATCACAGTCAGGATTCAGGATTTGAAATACTCATATTCTAATATTTTCAGGATTAGATCCATATATATTCCTAAAATTTCTTTCTAGATAATCCATATATTTTTACTAGTGGAAGATATAAAATCTATCCATTTCCATAAGTGGAGAAAGTGTAGTCTGGTAAGTATTCAGTAATGCAGATCTTTTTGAAAAGAAAATTGCTTTCAGTAAAGGAAGGTGAGGTAATAATATATACAGTATGAAGTTCAGATTTTAAAGCTATAGATTTATTTGTATGCAGGCAACAGCTGGTGCGATTCTAACACACTTAATGAAAGGCTGAAGACTTTGAAATATCGCAAACAAAAACACAAACAAAAGGATATAGACACATAAATCAAAAGCAAAAACAAAAATCCACATTTTTGTCAGATAAAATCCTCTGTGAATCCAGACTAGTTCCCAAACTTCTGTCTGTGTTGTTCCAGATTATCCAGAATCCATCTGTAGATTTTATGGCTTGGACCTCTTGAATTTCTGCAGTTCCACAGCCAAATACAGATCTAAAAATATTAAGAATCATCCAAAAACATCTGAGGAATGTTTAAGCTAAAAAAAAAAAAGGGAAATAATTCATAAAACCAATATATTTCAATTCCATAAGGGTCTTGGATAGGAGAATTACACTTTTATCTCATTTGCTATGCTTTTTTAAGGAAATGAAAGAAAATCAGTAGCAATTAAATACATTAGGTAGAATTTTGTTCTCAGTTACACCAATGTAAAATGAGTGCAACTGCATTGATTTCAAAAATATTATTCAAATCTTCATGGATTTCACTGTGAGCACACTTGGACTGATTTTTTTTTACTATGCCATCATTAAAGGCAAACACACAAGGTCTTGAATTTGGACACTGAAAAACATTTTTGGTGAGCTGATTTTCCTCTCATTTGGAAGGACTGAGTTGCAGAAAGGTATGTGCATCAAGAAGAGTTTTGTACTAATAGTAGCTCTGAGAGAATATATTTGAATTTATCAATATTTTGAGAAAAAAAAACTTGCAAGTTTGCTTTCAAAGTACTTTGACTTCCTTTTAAAGGAAGAATTTTAAAGAATTTATAGAAATCATCTTTTATTTTTGTATCAGTGATGTTCAGGGTGGAAATTTGTGCACATGTGCACCCTTCAGAACGGACAGCTAAGAATTTGAACAGGTGTTTAAACACAAAATGCTCAAATAATCTTCTCTAAACTCTTTGCATCTATTCACACAATGTGAGGGATGAATGTACGCTCACCGATAGTTTTCAGACAACCCATAAGCTGAAAAATTATGATATGAAAAATCCACAGAATCATTGCAAATATCTGAGTTGGTAAAAATAATTTTAAAAAAAAGTAAATTATGAATAAAAAATATTAGTTTGATCAAATAAATTATAGTCAAATTTTCCAGTCCTATTCTAGGGATGCAGATAGCATTCAAGTTCTGCTCCACATTATTCTGCCATTTCAAGTAAGTACAAAAGAATGAAATGAATGCAGCTGACTGGAAAAACACATTGAATGAGGAAAAACACTACGTTGCTGAATAAAAATGCTGGAAAGTAAAATGGTTAGAAAGCTCACCTGAAAGCCAAACTGACCTGATTTTAAGACTGTAAGTCATTCAGAATGGCGTCCAAGCAAGGCTCAACAGCTACAAGGTTTGTTTTGGTTTTTTTTTCCTCAGACTTAGTTATTCCCACATACCCGAAAGCAGTCGATTGGGCCTATGGAATGTCAGGCATCATGTATGAATACACCAAAAGGCTCAGGTCAGTTCCTGGAGGCTCATGAAGCTGCTATGCTTAGGGCACTAACACTTGACATATAGGAATATTATGACTGTGCTTGCACTTGGAGGTTCACACTCTAGTGGAAGAAATTACCTTCTATGTATAGAAAATATCAAATATTAGGGAATCATTATCAAGGAAATTTAGTAGATACTTTTGAAAGGAGTATCTGGACTGACAGGAGAATTCAATTAAAAAATGGAACAAAAATTTAGTTAAGACTAAATTCTTTGACCCAGGAAAATTTCTACAACACACAAAGAAGTCAGATACTACATTAAGAGAACCAGTAACTTTGGTCACTCTGAGCGGTGCTGTGTGTCTTTAATGAAATGTAGTACAAGAGACACATCTGTGCCAGTGACAGTATTTGATCTTTGTAAGTTAACTGGCTGGTTAGCCTTCTCAAAAGAATCAGGTAGTTTCTGAAATATGAAAATTAATGACTGGCAAAGAATATTAAAGGGTATATTTGTTAAAGTTAGTGCAGTTGGTGGTAGATGTCATTGCCTGGGAGTGCAAGCTGTAGGCACATGAGAGAAGATACTCCAACTCTCTAAAAAGCTTGAACGTTGTATTACCATGAACTATTCACCCGTAGATTCTGTTACTGTTACCCACCTTAAACAGATTAAGTTAGCGCATGCACAGCACAGTTGCACTTATATTTTACTGAGTAGTCCTCCAAAGTTCACATGCAGGACAGGGCATTTGTAAATACACTTTCTTTACAAGATGGGAATCCTACTAGTGTTGGGTAAGATCACATAACTTTGCTTACACAGTTTTTCTGTTGACATATTGTCTCAGCTTGAATTCTCCTTACTACTATTAATAAATTTTGAGCAAAAGTATATTGAGTGAGTTGAGTATGACTCTTCCTTTGCAGATGATGGTCATAACATGAAAATGAAGACTCTCATGTCTTATTCTAGATCTTCTCAAAGTGCTTCCACTGAAAAAGAAGCACCAGAAAAATATGCAGTTTTGTTGAAGCCAAAGTAATTTTTGGAAACATAGAGAATTTCCATAAAGCTTTCAAAACATGAGTTCTTGGGCTAAAAGGGAGAGACATTAAAGTACCTATTTGCCTTTATAAAATTGCATTTCATCATATTCAGAAGTTTTAATAAAATTGTATGCTCTGGTATGCACAGAGAAGTATTATAAGTGGATCACTAATACTAGCTTTACTCATAATATTATTAACATGCTAGTAATTTCGAGTGTGCTGAGACTATAAGAGCCAGGAAGAGCCAAGTGACATCTCTTCAACAAGACCACACTCTTTGTCAGTATGCTCTCAGTTTCTCTTCACATCATGTTCAGATCCAAACCCTTCCTCCTTGTCATTACTACTGAGAGCTACCACAACTCCTTCAGAGCGGTAGGATAGACATGCTCTCTCAGGAGCTCAGCAGGGAGAAACTATTTTGGCACAACCAGTTTGGATTAAAAAAAATTCAAGACATTAATATCCACAGCACAGCCTGACAAGAAGGAAATTACATTTCCTCGAGAATGGAGAATCTGATCCTTTGCCTTCTCAGGAGGAACAAGAATGGTTTTGGTTATGCAATGTGCTGGATGCTTCTCCCTACTGGGAAGATAGCTACCAAATCCCCATAACATCAAAAATACTATTAGCTCCATGTATGTGTCTATATTACTGAGCATGCCTGTCTGCATGTGTAAGAGAACATCAGTTCCTCACTAAGGGCTTTGAACGTATTAAGGATATAATTACAGGCAACCCTATTAGAGGCTTTTTTTTTTTTGCTTTGCAAAAATAAACTCCATATCTGAATTTAAAAGTTCACTAACATTGATAAAATCACAAATTAAAAGAAAGTTACAAAAATGTAGTGGTTAAGTTAC
>JAAGAY010003963.1:0-30006 GCA_011801015.1 Ardeotis arabs | reverse complement strand
AAGAGCTGGAATAAAGCAAAGGAAGTAACTTTGCTAGGTCTATTACACGTAACGATAACATGAAGCTCAATGTGGACTGTATAGAATAAAGAAACACACAGTTCAATAATCTGGGTGCATTTTTCTTCTCCATGGACTGTTCAGTTAAAGATCTGCTGACATTTGACTGTATGTTCAGTAAGCTGTGGATCACCATTCCAGTATTGGCTTTGTCAATTATTTAATACGACTGCTTAGAATAGTCAGAAGAAAGTAAGAAACCCCCCCCGAGGAAGCCTCTGAAAGGAATCCACCATCTTCTCCCTCAGGGCCAGTATTGACACTGACGCAGCAGAGTTTAAAAGCGTTCCTCCCTCCCCATCTCCATCTGCATCCTCTCTGGCAGGCTGGATCATGGTAACTTTTCCACAGATTAAGAGTCCGTAACTGCAATTAATTTCACCCTACTAAGTTATACAGGCTTTAAACCTTGAGATCTTATTAAAAAATGACAACATAAAGGATGTTTATATATACTGTAATATAAACAGAAGACATTTCTAAAATGGTTTGTGCTCCACTAGAAAGCATTTAAGGGTTCAAAATTGAATTATAAAAAAAATTACTTGAGTAAGTCTATTCACCTCTCGCTCTCAGCTGAATGAAGGTTTTGGCACGTGGCTCCAGGGGCAGAGGAACCCAGCCACCCCAACAGAGCGAACGCAGCTCCCCAGGAACAGGCAGGCAGCTGTGTGACCTGCAGAGCCAGGAGACACAGCCAAGGCCGCTGCTCTGCAGTACGGCTCAATCTGAGTGGGAGCGAATGTACTACTTCTGCCAGTTTTCAAGATATCTGGTCAGCGCAGGTGTCCGAGATGTAAAGCGTGGCAGTGATGATTGCTCTTTTGCCCATAAGGGCACACTTCTGCTTCATTCAAACAGGATTACCAAGCCACAGCCTCTTGTCAGATCAGGCTCCTTGGCAAGAACCTTTTAAAATCAGTTTAAAAAATCCAGACAAATAAATAACTAGTGAGAGACACCTTTTCTGTTTCAACCGTAACAACAAATGGTGCCAGTCACTTTTACTGACATCTTACTTTTTTCCCTCACACTTCAGCATCAGTAAATAAAACAAAAACTGTCACATAAACAAACAGTATGTGTATCAACTACTCACATATAAAATGAGCTGGTGAAAGACATTAGTTGTGTGATGTGAAAATGCCATCTTTCTGTTCCCGGTATTTTTTACGAGCTGTTGCACTGACAGGCTCCTACAAAACACTGCAACCAATATGCCATTTAGAACGCACAGCAACACAAGCCTCTGGCAAAATGAGTTCTAGAGTACCAAAAACATTTCTGCTCCTGCCACAGCTCTACCCATAAAGTGGCATAATCTTTATAATAAAAAAATAAAATACTTTTAAAAAAATCAGTATGAAAATATACTTCTGGGTGCAATTCAGGTTACATTTAAATTTTTAAATAATTCTGAGAGTTTTACATTTTTTTTACTGTGTTTCAGTCCAGCCATCTCCAACATTCTTAAACAAATCATTACGCTCAGTCTTAAACATGTCGTTTTGATTACTGGTCACATAATGTTCAGTTTTCCCCTTAAGACAGTGGAACCAAACAGTTCAGAGTCTGTAACTTCAGTCTTTCCAATACCATCCAACAGTTCCCCAGGCTTTCATGTTCTGACCTCTTTCTACTTATACATATTCCATTTTCTTGAGAAATTATCCACAACCTGTATGCAGTCCCTGGCTCTTGATCCCTTGCACTGTAAAACCTCCTCACCTTTTCTGCCTGATTTAACAAACAGAAACACCCGTAGAACATGTTCACCCACTGTGGAAAACTTCTTCCCTCTTCTACTCTGAGATCTCTTGCAGCTAACCAGGCTCTCAGGTTCCTTAGGCTTGAAATAATATTCAAATGATAGGCCAAAACTTTTTAAAAACGTAATTGTATTGGAAATTCATACCTCAGCATACAAAACAGGAGTATGCAGAAGCTTCTGTATGAAGATTTCCATTATATTGTTCAATGTCAATGTGAACAATTACTCAGGAGGAGTCTCTCTTCCTAAATCCCATGTTCTTTCTTTTTGATGGATAGACTTTTTGTTCCCACTGGATCCATAAAGCTCCCTTGAGCCCTCTGCCTACACTAAGAGAATGGGAGAGGAAAAAGGACCTGCAGTGATTTTCGCAATACTTTTGGTTACTTTAATAAAACATTAACTTTTTTATAACTGGAGAGAAGCAATAGAACAGGCTACAACAAATACCTGGGCTTAACAGTAAACAGCACTACTTTTTCCGCCATGGCATTAAGTGCATTCATCTATGCCACAAGCTGGATCAGAGATACAAGGGCACAATGTATTGCTTATTTGCCTTGTATGTCAGATACAGGTTCTACACAGTTACACACAATAAGCCTGAAAAATCAATTACGTGCAAATGTAAAGCATCTTTGTGCAAGTATTCTTGCTCTCCTCCTTGCTCCGATACAAATTAGGCAGGCCTCTCACACCACTTAAATGGCGAATGCCATCCTTCCTTAACGTCACCGCCAGCAGCCCTGTGGTCAGCCAAAGCCTGAAGAACGATCACACAGCATCCACTGCAGTTAACATGCTGGTGTGTGCTTTGTGGTGGATAAATTACATGCCACTGGAAAAACTGTGTCTGGACCCAGTACAATCAAAGAAATTAATTCTCTCAAAAGTACCTACTATTCCAAGGAAATTAGCTATTCAAGCAAAATACTTAACTAAGAACCAGCAGTAATGAGGCACAGGCTGCTTTACAGCAGTGTCTGCTTTTTCTGAAACGGTTTCTGAACTGATGTGGCCACCCTTGTTAACTGCAACTTAGTGCTGGAAGATACCAGAGCTCATCACACAGCTCCATAAAAATAGCCCTTCTCACAGGGAGGTGGAGGGGCCATTTCTCCCCGTCCTGGGCCACAGTCCCTCCGTGCCGTACACACTGTCCTGCACCAGCAGAACTGGCTGGCGTACAGGAGGCCAGCAGCGGCGATATCACGTAACAGGCGTCTCTCCTGTGCAGTGTTTGTTACCACCAGCTGGTACCAGCAGACCCTGAGACTCATTGCTGCTCTCCAAAGGTCAGAAATCACGGCTAAAAAGCGTAAAGTGCTGTCTCACACGCTGTCTCTGATCCTGTTGCAGTAACGTGCCATGAGTAAGAACAGTTCACCCACACATACTGGACCAGCAGGTTGGCACTCTTTGGAAGAGGCACAAGTCAGGTCTGAGAAGTTTTAACTGCATATGTTTCAGTTACATGTCCGGGTGAGCCAAAAACCGCAAATGGACTCAAGGATAAAAGAACAGGATTTCCCACTGTGTGCTGCAAATCATTCCTCTGGTGGCTCAACGCACTGCGGCAACCACGGCCTTAGTGTACGTCCTACAAAAGCCAGCACTCAACCTGGAAGACCAAAGCCCACGCCAAGAAGTACAAACAGGCTTGTGGAGTCCTGACCATGCTGTATTCTGTATTCTGTTTACATAACATCTGACTTAGTCCCCAGAGGTGCTCTGTGCCCAAATTCCAACGGTCACAGTCATTACAAAAGCGATGGTTTTCTTGGGGGTTTCCTTTGTCAGTAGAAGTTCCATAGCAGTCCCCAGACACACCTTACTAGGCTCAGCCATAAAAAAGTAATCACATCCAAAGGTACAGCAGCATCTAATTGCTTTTCTCCTCCTGATCCTCATCCCAAACCTTCCTTGCTCTAGGTAGAGCAGATAAAGCTTGGTCCCTAATGTAATCACAGTCAGTCCTCAGACTCATGTGAAGCAAGGGACAAGAACCACCATCTAGAAGGAATCCTGCTTTCTTTTAACTCACTTTTTATAGCACCACATAAACCCACCAGCAAGCCCATGATCAGTCACAATACCAAACTGTTCAAGCTTTTTTGGATGAAAACAGTATACAAGGCATCGCTTAAAACAATTATAAAGTAGGTTCATAAAATGGTTCTTGAGCAAACACAATTTAATAAGCATTTGGTACCAAATTCAAACAATATTTGCAGTCATGCGATAAATGACAGCCCACTGCACCAATTCATTCTCAAGGTAGCCCTGACATAAATTCCTATGTGTGTGTGAAAAAAAGCAGGCCAAAAAAGAAAAAAACATGAAATATAGCAGAAATCAAGCTGCTAGTTGAACATTTTAGAGCAGCTAGGAATAAGGCATGCAGTTTGTGAAGTCAAGCAAAAACTGACACGCATGCTCATTTAACTAAGACAGCTGAAGTAAAATTAGTTTCTTCTTTCAGTCTGTTTCACCTGGCCTATAGACTCTCTTTCATCATTAGACTATCGCTACCCGATCCCCAAACTCCAACAGGCACCAAAGTTGGTTTTTGGCCCTAGCAATAAAGATGAACCCTGTACAGATTAAAACCCAAGACTACGCTGCATACTGGTCAGGCACGCAGACATCTGTTCAGAGAGCTAACACAGGTACAGTTTCTACCTACAGGGTACCACCAATGCATCCCAGATATCTACTGGAACATGGAGCCAGCCCACTGGGATTTGAACGAACCCAGCATTTCATAGGTGGAGCATATTTTCAATGCTAGAAACAGCCATTGGATGTCTCTACTTGGAGAAGAATGGCAAAAATACTTTGGTTCTCTCCAAATCCTAGGCAGGCCCTACGCAGCACCACTGCAAAAGCTGGGGTACTGAGTGACTGTTTTGGGCTGACCCGGACCGCGATGCCACGACAGCCTAGGTTGCAAGCCAAGACCCAGTGAGCGTGGTGCTGGAACAGCTCCCAGTAGTAGGTCAGGATTTGGTTTTTCTCCTACTGAAGGGTCAAGTTTTACCAAACTCGTTTTCTCCCGAGGCTGTAAAACTTCAAACTCAATTTAAAAGCTTGAATGATGCAACATGACGGTTGTTATTAACAACCTAACTCTGTCCAACTGCCCCTCAGAGGAGTTATGTGTTAGCTGCTGACAAACCTGTATTGCACAAAATTACTTTGCAGAGCATACTACATGCAGACTGACTAATTATGAATTTGAAGACTGTAATGGATTTATGACAGTATTTAAACAGCTTTTAAAGTTCTAAATGTTAATTATCTCCATCACTATTATTGTTTGGTGTTTAAATGATAGCCAAATGCAACTGATTATTCACATTTATGTCTTCATGTATCATCTTTGTTCTCGGATTACAAGCAGTAAGCTTATTAAGTGATCAGAGACAGAAATCTTTTGCCTTAATGAGTGTGAAGCATCTCCTCTTTGCACATCCTGAGTTCAGTTTCCCATATTATGCCCCCACCCTTGGTAGTCACTTGTCCTTGATGCACAGGCCTAGCAGGTCTAGCACGGTGGTACCCTAATGCTGTCTGTCTCTCTGAACAGCTACAGAAAAGGAGGGATGGGAAAGTGTAACTCCTTCCACACCAGAAGAATGGGTGTTGTGTTTACTCTCTCAATGGAGAGAGGTTAAAGTTTTCTGCTAAATCTACCAGAGCTCCATATCCTTCCATCAGCACTCCCTGCACGGAGTTCGTTGTCTCCACCACACCTCCAGCATCCTCCATGCAGCCCTCTATTGACCTTCCTCCATATGAGCACGATCCCAAGCAGTGAATCCCTTCCACAAAACATAACAGCTAGTTCGGACACGTAGCAGGACGAAAGACTATGTTGCAAATTGTATCGCTACAAATAAGAGCATCTTAATAACTCAAAGTTATAAAACTAAGCATGATTTAGAAGATACGGATGTCGACACTGTGTTCAGTGCATTTTTTCGAAAGTCAAAAGACTAACATAAATGTGATTAGCATGATAAGTAGGAATAGCATGACAGATGGAGTTTTAAAGCTCATAAATGCTTGACTATTGTTATAATTCTTCAGCTACTGACTACAAGGATAACAAATGAAATGGGACAACCTTACTCCTGAAAGGTTACTCTGAACCGAGTGCCTGTGCATGTGCATCCACACATTCAATAGAAATATCTCAGGCATCAGTGACCATTACTGCTTGAAGCAGAAGACTGGGCAAGTGTGTTTTCCAGCAGTTACTCCTTCAGTAAAAATAATTTTAATTGCCCTTTACCTCCTCACAACACTGTACCTCCGAAATGCTCAGCAAACAGTGAGGAACTTTACCTTGCTTAGGTAAGACATTAAGTCTCGTCCCCCTGCAAACCACCCTGTTACTGTGAAGCATTTCTGAAGTTTATATTAACTTATTAATAACAAAATAAAGTTTCTGGTAATGACTTTCTTTTCAATAGAATATTTGCTTTCTAAAGGTCAATAAAATACCACACTTAAAGGTATTCTCATTTCATAACCTGCAGTAAACATGATACGGACAACATCCATCTCTGTCAGGAAACAGCCTTTACAATTTACTGGGAAAAAATGTTTCTTGAACATTGAGAACCAGCTCTTTGGTAAGAGGATGCTTGTTACATCTCTCACAAATTAAAATGATGTGTAAATAAACACCCACCTCATACAAAGAGCTCAACTTGGGATTCATATACAATAAAGATAGGTTTCCCTTGGGATAAACAATTTGAGCACAAAGTGTTCCTTCAAGTCCTGACATAAATCTGTTCCTGCCAAGCTAGTATCTTGTTGCGTCAGCCTTTCGCCTTCACCACAACTGTAGTGGCAGCCCCACTGCCTCTCTGCCTGCTTTCCCCACACTACCCTCTGCCCAGAACTACCATCCCAGCTCTGCTGGGCCAAAGATTCGTCTTTCCATCAGACAAATATTTGGTGAAAAAATAAGTAAGATTCTTCTAGTTAAAAGGAACTCAACTCTCTAGCGAACTCATCATTTAGGGACACCCGTGTGGACCGAGGGGACTTCTTATTGCACTGCTGGTACCCTCGCCATTCCTTCTCCCACCAGCTTTATCCCCTCTTGTTATTCCTATCATTTTTATTTATTTGCAATGTTTTAAAAATGTTTTGACATCTACCTTAAGATTACAAGAGCTTTAGCTGGGCTGAAAGCAAGTGCTGTCACGTCTGATATATATTTTTTTTTTAATCAGACCAAAAAAAGAGAAATAAATCAAAGCATCTCTGCCTACATTGCTTTCTCAATGACAAATATTCACAGCTTCTATTTTGTCCATGCAAATCTGGTATTTCAAATAAGATACACAATGTTATATTTATTCAGCTTGATGTTCCCACTAATACTGCAAGATAAATACTAGCTTTGATAAAAAACAATTTCTGCAGCAAAAGGAAGCTTCATTTGATAGTGGCAAGGTCTACCTCTAGTTTATATACACACTAACAGAAATGTACACATAGTCAAGGGAAAGAGAGCCCATCAGTGAAAGCTGTATCCTAAAAGGGCCCATATATATTACACTTCCTCAGCCACCAGATCATGGCAAAGAAAGGCACCAACCCAGAAATAGAGGAATTGCCATCAAAGATTTATTTGAGCTTTCCCTATGGGGAGCAGGCACAAGAGGTCACATACAGTACCACATGCTATTTCAGTTAGCAAAAACGTGCAGAACGGAGCTCCATACATCTCCCCAACACACCCAGTGTGGCACAGACACCCAAGCGCTCTCTGGGAGCGGTGCCGCCGCGCTGCACTGTGCTAGAGGAAATAACACCTCACAGAGCCCCCAGCCTGATACATCTGCACGGTGCTGCACCGTGCTGTGCAGATACATCGACATCGGGAGACAATGAAACAGTCCCTGGTAATGAAAACAATGCTTGACCACACTCAGAGAATTTGACTTAAAAATATTTGGTGGGGTATCTATAACTTCTCTGTAATTAGAGTAAGTTTCAGCAGTTATTTTCATATATCTAATAAAAGTATCACTAGGATTTACTAGCAATTTTATAAATTATTCCTCAGAAGCATTGCAAGCTATCTTGTTTGTCAGTCCTTTATAACTATTTTACCATGCTAATGTCCTGAATTAACACGGCAACTGGCAATTCTAGTAATGCGAGACTGGGATGTGGTGGAGATGAAAGACACCATATTCTATTTAAACAGTTCAAGCTGTTTGAATAACTTTCAGTAATACTTACATTCATCACTTAGAGCCACAAAACATCTCAATTGTAATCTACTCTAATCTCAACATTTAAAATAGCATCTTTTAAATAAATGTTGGTATTTAAATAAATCGTACCAAGTCTCCTTATATTGATTCTATTCCCAACGGCATTTTCGTGACTGATGTGAGCAACCAAGTCTATGCTATAGCTAAGAGTCTTTCAGATTTAAGTTAAGCAACTCTTTACCTGGTAAATAACATTCAATCTTCCTATCAGTAAACACAAGCTTAAAGCACTTATGAAACAGGATCCAACTCAAGCGGTGGGCTACATCACTTTTTAATTGCTTCATTCTTATTTCTGATTTAATCACAAACAGAAAGATGACCAGGTCTTTTGTAGTTGCTACATGAGGAGGAAAGTGAAGCTGTAACTGAACACAGTGCATTACACTAGACTCTGAACGAGATGTACGCTACTGAAACGATGAGTAACTAATGCACGTCCACACACTTGATCTCTAGAATCAGCCCCGTGAGAGTTTGCAACAAATACCGCTGAAAACGTCGCTGTGAGAAAGCACCAGTTACTCCTCTGGAGTATCACCGTTTTCTATACTTCTGCTCAGTGTTTGCAGTGTCCGTTTTTAAAAATATTCTCTTCAGTTGTTTTTTTTTTTCCCCCCGTGCAACACTTACAGCAGACCACACACTAAGACATGCAATAAATTCTAGATGGCACGAAAAGTTAAAAAAAAATAAAAAAGGAGGGGAAGGTGTGTGTGGGGGGGCGGTATAAACTGGAATAACCAGGCAGAAGGGACGCCCCGGTTCGGTCCCTTACAGAGGGAAGGCTGAAACGCTGGCAGCTCGTCTACCGTCCTCCTTCTGCTTTCTACATCCAAGCCCTTGCAGAAAATAAGGTTTCTCTGAAAAATGCCGTCTCTCCAGACCGCCGAGGCCGCGTTTCCCTCCCCCACCATCCTCCCTTCCTCACCCATAGCACGCGGGGCCACACAACTTCTCGCCCCCCTCCGCCAGCCCCACGGTCGGAGCCCTCGCCCGCTGCCACGGCCCGGGGCCAGCGGGGCCGCGGGGGCCGCCCATAGCCCCCTGCCACCCCCCGGCCGGACGAGAAGCGAAGCCTGAGAGGGTCCGGACCCCGGCCCGCCGGGGCTGGGGGCCAGGAAGCCGCCCGAGCGCAGGGCGGCCGGCGGGGAGCGGCGCGGAGCCGCCGCTCGGTACTCACCGACTCGCTCAGAAACTTCCCCCAAGTTTCGGCGGGTGGTGGCGGGAGCAGCCCCCCCGACCCCGGCAGGCGCCGGCACCATGGGAGCGCCTCAGCGAGCGGCGGCCGCCGCGGCGGCGGCACCGGCACCCTCGGGCATCGAGCTGCCTCCGCCCGGGGCCGGCCCCCAACTTCTGAGGCGGCAACGACCGATCAACAGCGAGCGACTGCTGCCCGGCGCGGGGCTGAGCCCGCACCCCTCCCGCGGGGCGGGGCGGAGAGGTCAAGCCGGGGCGGGGGACCCGACCCACCCCTCCTCCGCTGCCCCCACCGCCGGCGGCAGCGGCAGCCTAAGCGCTCCCCTCGCTCGCCTCCGCGCCTGCCCTGCCCTGCCCTGCCCTGCCCGCCGGGGCGCGGGGCGCTTAGCGGCCGCCGCCTCTGCTTCCTGCCCCCTTTCCTCCTCCTCCTCCTCCCTCTCTCTCCTCCTTCTCCTCCTCCTCCCATGGCCGCCGCGCCCCGTTCGGCAGCTGGCCGGCCGCCCGCCGCGGGGAGGAGGGGGGCAGTGAGCGGGGCTGGCGGCGCGCCGGAGGAGCGCGTCTGTCTCTCTGTCTGTGTCTGTCCGGCCCGGCGCGCCCCCGGGAGCGGGGCTGGCTGCCCGGCCCCCCTGGGGCCCCGGCCGGTGCCTGTCCCTGTCCCTTTCCCCGCGCCGCGCAGCTCCGTCTAGGGGAAGGCGGCGGCTACTGCAGCGCATCCCCCTTGCCCAGGGAGAGGAACTGACCCCCAACACCCTGGGACCCCAGCTGGGCGCTGCGGGGAGGGGTCACCCCCCCGCCCCGGGCACCCCCGCCGCCATCGGTGGTGGGGGCGGGGGCCCGGGCTCCCGGCCCCATGCTGTTCCCGTATGGGCAGGCCCGGCGCCGGGTTTGTCTTCAGGCAGGCAATGAACCCGGTTTTACGGAGAAGGGGGTGTCGGCGGGCGATGAAGCGGGTTTGAGCAGCTCAAAGCGCGATGATGGGCAGCTTGCCCCACCGGGTGCGTACACAGCCAAGCACTGCGAGCGCAGGTGTGAGGTAGGGCACACGGGAGAACAACTGACCAGACTTCTCTTACAATAACAAAGATTTCTCTTCTGAGAAACACCTTAGGAAATAAAACAGCCCCCGTGAGCATAGTGCCATCAGTTTGCTTTATTTAGGTATCATGTTGACACAGTGCCAGCGATAGACCCACATCTGCAAAGGTGACTTTAGCAGCCATATTCCAATCTTGAAGGCCCTTGCAACGGTCCCCCCATGCTGGCTCAGCATCTGGCTGCCTCCTTTAAGGGAGGTGGGACAAGAGCCACACAAGCCAGTGTTGCAAGAGTTTCACAATTGTTGGGTAAGCCCCCTCTGAAATTAACCCAGAATAGAAGAGAGTTACAGCTCACCCGAGTTCCCTGCTCTGCTTCGATGGATGCGAGCGCTGGGGCCATGCAAGTTGTTGGGTGGTGGTGCCCGGGGTCGGTGGAGTTCCCGGCACCTTTTGCTGCTTGGGCTGGTGCTGCCCTTCCCTTGCTCTCACACCCGGAGCCGTGCAGCTGGGTGCTGCTTGGCTCCAGGGAGCTGGTGTGCCTCAAAGACTGACCTGCAACCAGCAAGCAGTCAGCCCTCAGCCAGGCTGTCACTCCAGGCTGGCTCTCTGCCCACTCCCGTAGGTGCCAGACCAAACTGTGGTGGGGGAGGTAAAAACGCGTTGCTGCAGCAAGATGGACCATGAGATGTGACCTCATCCATTTTCGATTGGCTTAAGGGAGCTGAAATCTGACGTGTCGATAACTATCTGCCAGAAGTGGTTTTAAACTAAGGGCACACAGATACACCTTTCTTATTCCTACACCAGAACCATCTCTTGCCTTTTCCTCGTTTGAAAAAATCACAGAAAGAGAACTCTGTATTTTTTCAACACTGTCAAGCAATACTATAGCATTGCCATTAATATACATGCAAAGGACTTTAGGTTTCAGTCCTTACCACTGGTTAGGGAATTCATCTCTGCATCTCCCCGGAGATGCCTGTGCTGCCAAATTAGTGGTTGTTCCGGCCTCTCATTCTTACCTCCAGCTACTGAAGCTATGGCAAAGCATGATTAGTAACTCATTGGGTTAGAAATTGCAACCACAGACCTGATCCTGACTCTAGTTTTGTGGTTGCAGCATGGTGTGAGGAGAGGAAGACTTGTGTTCCAGTTCCAGAGATGTTTATGGCATTTGTTTAATACAACATCCCTCTAACACAGTAAGATCTGAGATTATTACAAACTGTTTTGTTTTGGCTCAGTAGCAGTGAGAGTTGAACACCGAAAATATCACATAGAGAAACCAGGGAAAGTACTTTACTGCTCCCTCATTATATAGATAATAATAAATCAGTGGAGTTATTATATATTCTGGATTTATACCTCCCTGGACTTCCTGTATACTAGATAGTGGTTTTTACTTCTTCACACAGCAGGTGGTTTCATTCAGTGGGGATTAACGTCAAGCACAACTGGCCAACAAGACCAGATTTAGGCAAAAGCAAAGTAATTTTCAGTCAGAAAATTGTTGGGGTACGGATGGGGCTGGGAAGACAGGAGATAGGTAAGAGTGTAGGTGGGTGCTGCTTTGGGGTCCTGGCTTGGGACCCTGCAGTGAGGCTTTGAAGGTGTGAAGGTCATGAGTACAGAGGTAGGAGGGCGTTGAAAGTTTGTGAAATAGATTCTCTGAAGTTGGAAAACAAGACAGTTTGACTTTTTTTTTTTTTAATTCTTTTTTAAGTAATTAGGACTTCACCTCTAAATTAGATTTCGAGTCTCCACATTGTCTACAGCTAGTCCTCGACCTGCAAAAGCACAAGGGAGTGTGTTTGTTATGTGTCTATAGAATAAATATTTTGAATTTTCTTCATCGCTCCAACAAAAGTAAGTAGTATAATAAACGGTCAGGGCTCTCCTGGCTTCTCTCTTATTAAAATAAAAAAAAAAGTCTGTATTTTTTTAATAACTAGTATTATCTGTTTAATTTGAGGATTTGGAGGGATATGATAATACACTTATTCTGAGCTGTGAGCCCATGGTAGTATTTTTATCACCAACAGAAATTAGCTTCAGAATATCTAAGTCTGATACCTTACGAAGCATGGATCTTAAATGTAGCTCAGCAACAATGTAGGAATTGACTATATTCTTTAAACATCTGTTAGGAAACATTTATCTTTCAAACTATGTATAATGTCATGTATGCCTAAGTACTTCTCTTTTTCATTCACTCTGTATTATCAGTCTTCCAGATTCCCTCCAATTCCTTTTAAAAGTCTGGAAAAGCAAGTCTGGCTTGAATACACTCAGTAAAGATAACAGAATTCTGACCATTTGTTCTGAGATAATATCCAATAATACCAGCACCAGCTAATGTAAGTACTCTTTCCTCTGTACATGCGGTTCCCACTTCAGCTCATTCCAAACAGCTCATTGAAAGCCTTCTCCTTGCTGAGTGTGATGCTCTGGAATCAGGCGCAGAGGATGAAGTGATGACTGATTCTGCTTTTGCTTTCTGTTTAAGTTAGTTTATAACGCAATGTTTATCAACAGGATGTCAAAAGGGATTCCAACTGCCCAGTCCATAATAGTTCTTCATCTGGAGGAGGTTCCCTGGCTTTAAAGTGGCTGCAGCTAGTGCACATTGTATTAGGATTGGCAGTAATTTCTGCAAGACTAGCTGTGAATGCCTATTGTAACCACTGGCTTAAGTCTGTGCTTGCACAGCATGAAGGTAGCTGTATTCGTAAAATCTGCCATAGGTGGAGTCACACGAGTCAAACTCTGGTTGCTTGGCTTAGCAGGCAAAACTTTCCGGTGGACAGCAGAAGCTATGTTAATAGCATTTCTAGATCAATATAATGGGGTCCATATGCAGGGTCCGTGCTTGGAAAAAAAACAGGGGTTTTGGCTGGTAGAGTTTATACTGGAAGGAAATAAAGTGACTTTTTTTTTTTTGTTGCTGGGCATTTTGTCAATACAGTGTTGCAAAATGCACTCTTAATTGATGTTGCTTTACCTGCTGAACTTTCAGATAAGGCCTGAGTAGTTTGAAATTCCATACTGTTTGCAGTTTAAGTGAGTGTGAATGTGTTTCTCTTGAATTAGGAACTTATATTAAATTACAAAAACCAATATTTATTTTTCAAAACTGCGTGAAAAACTGCAGGAGACTGAAATTAAATCAAGACATTGTTCATACTCCATATTCTTACCTGCAGTTTAAATCTATGTTTTTATCTGTTTTCTTTGCCTTGTGTTTAACACAAACATAGAATCACAGGAAAATTCACTTGGAAGCGACCTCAGGAGCTGCCTAGTCCAACCTTCTGCTCAATGCAGGTTCAAACTTTGTTGCTTCGGGCTTTACTCAGTTGGGTTTCAAAAATTTCGAGGGATGGAGACTGCACAACATCTTGGGGCAACCTGTTCCACTGCTGCGCTATCCTCATGGGGAAGAAGGTTGCCTTTCTTCTCCAGTCTGAACTTCTCATTTCAACTTATGCTTATTGTCTCTCCTGCCACCAGTCACTGCTGTAGAGACCCTGTCTCTGTCTTCTCAGTGACCTGCTTGTAGCAAGGAGAAAGCTGCTCTGAGGTGCCCCCAAAGCCTTCCCTTCTCCAGGCAGAAGCAGCCCCATCCCTCAGGCTCCCCCCACAAGGCTGACGCTCCAGCCCCTGAGCATCCTGGTGGCCCTCCACTGTGCTCATTCCAGTTTGGCAATGTCTCTCTCGTAGGACGGGGGGAAAAACTGGATGCAGTATGCAAGATGTCATCCCATGACTGCCAAGTGAAGTGAGATAGTAACTTCTTTTGATCTCCTGGCATTCACACAGCCCATGATGCTGTTGGCCTTCACTGCTGCTGGGGCACATGGCAGCTTGCTGTCTACCAGCTCCACCAGATCCTTCTCAGCAGGACTGCTCCCCATGCACTCTGCCCTCAGCTTGTATCACTGCGTGGACTTCTTTCTTCACAGGGCAGAATTTGGCATTTGTCCTGGCAGAATTTCACACGGTTCCCATCAGCCCTTTCCCCTAGCCTGTCTAGGTGCTACTGGAAGCCAGCCGTGCCCTTGAGTGTATTGACTCGTCTCTCCAGTTTGGTGTTATCTGCAAACCTGATGAGAGTGCACGTTACCTCCTCTAGGTCATTGGCACAGATGTTAAACAGGACAAGTACAAGTATCGATCCTGTGGTACTCCACTTGTTACTGACCTCCAGGCACAGGGACTATGAATCCATATTTTTTCAGTAATATAACATCTTTCTCCAATTAATCTCCACTGATCTTATTTACATGGTAACAAAAAAAAAGGAGGATGTGAAAGAAACATGTTAGTCCTTTAGCCATAAGATTGAGACTCGTTCAGATAAATGTGTTTCTCCCTTTATTCATGACCTTGGAAAACTTCATGAAATAAAAAAGTCCAGTGATGCTGTATGAAACTTAAGTGATAACCCCTATAGGGAGTAAAACAGTCTTTTAAAAACATATTGTGTGTTGCATCAAAATTTCTATTCATAGGATATGAACAGAAACAGTCAAAATTCTGTGCAGTGGGTAGGTTAATGCCTCCTCTTTCCTCACTGTACATTCTCAATGTTCTCTATTCATTTAAGATATAAGAATAGCTGAAAGAAGAGAAGCAGTCTTTTAATCTAAATTTCCATCATAAATTGAACTGCAGAAAAAAGTACCATTTATGTTATTTTGTTATGGCACATGGTTGCTTGCCACAAAAAGAAACCACGCTAATAAAATGCATATTCCAACCATGATCAGACTTGTACCAAGAGCTGGGAATGCACAGTGCTTGCTGTATGCAAAAATAAAAACAATATTTAATAGCAGCTCTGCTCTCAGCCTCTGAATATGTGGAAAATTTTAGGTTGTGGGTTGTCTGGGTTACTTCCTTTAAAGCTACAGAGCAAAACTCCCCTGAATATTTTATGTGGGAGAAGAATAATTACCTAACCAACAAATATCTGTGGAAACAGAGAATTTTCTTTAAGGAACTCATCTCCCAGGAATCAATATGAACATGCATGCAGGAGAGGAAGGCAGAGTGAGAAAGGAAAATGAAGGAACACCTTGCCACAGCCTGCAGTCTCTTGCTCTCTCCGTGGTTTCCAAGGCATCCATCATGTCTTTATCTACAGCTAATATGAAACAAAAACCTATCAGGCTGTGTAATTAATACATTGACTTTCTGGTTCTCTGGGAAAATAGAAGTGACAAAAGAGGTATTTTGCTTCCTTTGTTTCTGAAGAAGGGAGATGGAGGAGAGTAGAAGTGAAGGTTTTGCTTCAGCCAGTATTTTCAGAGCCCTTCTTTTTTTTAAGGCAAGGAATTTCAAACCTGGCGTCCTGGCCTGCTTCCAGCACTACGCAGGCTGTCCTGCATCCTACAGGTACATTATGCAGAAGAACTGCTACCAATGAACAATAAAAAATATAAACGATTTTAAAGATAAATAATGTGCAAGTATTGCTCTGTGGATCTTAAGTGAATCCCATCCTTACTCTTTTCAGTGCTTATTGAAGATTGTGACCAGGGACATGCTACAAAACTGAAATCCAGAACCTGAGACCCCTTCCTACACCTATGTGTCCACATTGTCCTCCATTTCCTTCTGCCAATAGCACACGTTTAGCTGTCCACTGAAGATTCTGCCTGAAATGCTAGCGTCTAAAATGTCTCAAAGGCTTAAGCACATTAAACAAGGTTTTCTTGGACTGCTTTCCTGTGTTTGGATTCCTGAAGTCCAATGTTAGAGGCCTAACTGGTTTACTTTTCAAAGTATTTTACATTTTATTGCTCAGAGCCTGAACTCGTCGTGTACCCACATTTTATGAGCATTTTTCTGCACCTTTTCCTGCATATTCCTCCTTTCCACCCCAAGTTCTCTTGTCTGTCAAATTTAGGTGGAAAGGGGATCACAGAAGTGGGAGCAGGGACTGTGCTTGATTATTTGGGTACTCAAATTCACTTTAAGCTAAAACACTAGTATTACCATGCAAAAGACAACAGAAAAGAGTTTGACCAAGGTCACAGTGCATAAAGCAGGAGATTTAAATTTCTTGGGCTAGTTGAAGAATGAAAAGAAAAAACACCAGAGTAACCTTGTTTGTTGTTTTCGTAAGTCTGCTAGTTCCAGGAACAGTAGCATCCTTTAATTTATGATTCAGCTCATAGACTGTAATTGACAAGCATTAAGTTTGTGTGACAGCAAGGGATTCGAGTCAGAATTCATGTTATTGTCTTCTGCTTTCTATTGAGGGTGACATTAACCTTTTTCTGAAGAGCTTGGGTTTTGACATCAACTCACCATTTTGAGAAAAATAACATCAGTAGAGGAAAACCTTTTCTTAATGTTATTTTCTTAGAGTATCATTCAAATGCTCTACAGGGGAGTGATGTTCAAAGCAGGATAATATTATGTCCACTGAAGTTCATAAGAGGACGTGAGGTAGCACTTTGACTGTCTCAAAGGACCTTGTTCATTCACACGCTTCCCAACCCTCTTCCGTATTACCCATCCAATCAGGTGTAAAAGTCAGACCCACTGGTCTGTAGTTCCCAGGTTTCCCTATTATAGAGACCTTTTTGCTGATGAGATTACACTGGGATTTCTCCCTTCAGAGATTTTAATTGAGCCATAACTGCCTTGCAGTCAAAATGCAGATCTCCGGACTCTTTTACTCTTGCTTGACAAGTCCTTCTCTCCTCCATGGGGTTCTCCCATGGACTTTCCATTCCATTAATAGAAAAAAAGGTTTGGCTGTCCATCCACATGATCTAATGTCCTTTGGCCCTCAACCACTGCCTGGGTGAAACTGCTGCATAAGATTATTTCAAACCCGTTTCAACCTGCCTGCTTGTACTTTAATGATTCTCAGCACTCATAACAGTACTGAAAGGCAGTGAGGGCAAAAGTCAGCTGACAGAGAAATGACCTCAAGAGTCATCCAGTTAGGGGAGCGTCCAGCCTTTCTGATTAATGGAGCTGCATAACAATGTTTTACCTTGGACAGAAGCTATGTGATGCACACCACATGCCTTTAAGAGGCCAAGGAGCAAGAGTCCTGTGACCAGGAATGTTCTTGCAGCACTCCAGAGCTCCAGCATGGGATGAGGGGCAAGCTGAATATAAAGCTGCCTTCCAGGAAAATAGATGACTTCCCTCTAGAGAGGACCCGATGACTACTTCTTTTCATAGGTGGAAACTCAGATAGAGCAATAGCTCCCATACCACCACAGACCACCTGCTCATCATGCACTTGACATGCTTAACATGTCATCATTTTGATATGGTAACCACATTTTAATTACTGAGGAGCCAAGTGCAGCTGAAACCTACAGGTTGCCTACTCCTGATGTAGTTCATTCATGTGTCCCAGAGCAGGATTAAACATCCCTTCTTAATTCTTGGTATTATCTTGACTAACTTTTTAACAAGTCTCAGTGGTAAAGATCCCTCTACCTATCAAAGACAATTATATCAGAAATTCACAAGTTTATTATTAGAATGTTTTCCTTAATGCCTAGCCCATGTTCTTGCTACAGTTCAGATTTGCTACAGTTCAGATTTCTTCTATCCATGGTGGAAATTGTGGTTAAATTCTTTTCTTCTGTGTTTGAAAAGAATTGCCATGTACTTTTCAGTCCTTTCTCTTTCCTAGGCCAAACAATCTCTGTTTTAAAAATCTTTCATCACAGATCACATTCCCTTTACCTCTAATCTCTTGCACTGTTTTGGCTTTCTCCAGTTGGCTCATGTCTTTTCTGAAGTGTAGTGCTCCAAAGGAGGAATGAAGTCTTCTACCTGAGGTTCTAGTAGTGCCAAGAAAAGAAAGGCTTGAGGGCTATACTGCTATTTACAGATCACAGCATAATCCTTGTGTCCTGCATTTGCAACAGATTGTTATTTTTGATACATTTTCAATTTGTGACCTATTACCTCCAGGTACTTCTCTGAAAAATTAATTCTTAAATAGTCATTCTCTAGCCTGTTGGGTTTTTAAATTACTATTATTATTTGATTATTCCCACCTAAACACAGTACATCATCCTTGTTTCATTTCATCCATTTTTCATTCCACTACTGCAATTTCTTAAGATAATTCTAATTTGAATTACGTCTTCCAACACATTTACGTGTGCACTTCTTTCCAACTTTGTCTCATCTGCAAGTTTAATAAGACTGTTATCCAGATAGTTATTAAAAATTTTGAATAAAGTAATGACAAAGACAGTTCCCTGTAAAACCCTAATTTTGTGATATGACAGTATCAAAGTAAAGTAAATGGGTTTAAAAAATATGCATTAGCAAATTAGTTTTTGTGCTATTACATTTTCTGCTGTCTTTCAAGTATTTGCAAATAGTTTGACTGGTTCTAGATATTTTTTTAATGTGAGTTGAAATTAAATTGATTAGTTTATTCTTTCCAGGCTCTTCTTTGTCTGCTCTATCCCTTCTTTTAAAAGGCAACTGTTATTTTTGTCCTTTCTCAGTCTTATACCTCAACCATGTTTCATGAATTCTCAAGTAAGAGCTAATCTGACTAACTCACTAATTCCTAGGTAGTCTATCTGGCCTGGCTGACATGAGAATGTTTCGTAATGCTCTCCTGTTCTATTTCTTCCCTGTTTTAGATTGAGTTGTTAAGTCTTTGTCATGAATGTTAATTATGCTAGTCATGTGCCTGCAGCTGACATGCAAAAAAGGTTTAAAATACTCTGACCTTCTTGGAATCATCAGTTATATCATCATCTTCCCCCCTACTCCCCCAAATAGGCAGAAAAAACCAAATGTTTTCCTTGCTCTTCCTTATTATTAACGCACATTACTTTTTGAAGTGTTTTCTCACTGTATGTTGGTTTTGTGCCCTAGTTTCCTGACTGAGTTTTATATATACGTGCTGGTTTTTTATCTGTTTTAGAATTTGATCTGATTTCCACTTTCCAGGTGGAACTTGGTGAGCTTGAGATCAATTAAAAGCTTCTGGCTTACCTAAACTAATCTCTCAGTATGTTCCCCTTCTCATAGGGATAGCTTATATTTTCTGCCACAACTTAATTCCGATTTCCTTTGACTTGGTTGTTGACTGTGGTTGGTGCATGTTTGCCTACTTCAAGTCCATGATTTTCTACTTTTCCCCTATTTTCTTTCTTAGGATTGTGAACTCTCTAACTTTATATGCACTGTCTTTCATTGTCCTGTCCTCAAACAACCTCACTTCATTGGCTGGAACCACATCCAGATGAGCCCCTCCTCTATCTGTTTTTTTTCTACTGCACCAGAAAGGATGACCAATGCTTTCTAATTTAGAGCTTGCTGATTGATCTCTGTCCTGATGTTTTCCTTTCCTGACCATTCTTTGAACCACTAAACTCTCCTGTTACCGTCTGGCCCTGTGCATTGAATAATTTGTCATGTTACCCATAAAAAGGCTTCCACAACAGATATTCTCTGTTTGAGTGGCTTGTTCTGACAACAGTAGCAGTCATTTCCTCCTCTTCTTTCACCATTACCCAGAGGCTTTCAACGAGTCCAACCTCCTACCTTGTCTGGAGTTCAGGATCAGTGCAGAGCTATACCCATTACTATTACAGAGTCCTATTATGTGAGCTATCATACTCATAAGTCTATGTTTTGCCAACAAGATCACTTTTCTGGTCATGTTATAGGTTTCGTTACTCCTCTGGTTGATTTATTGCATTTCATCACACTTTTAACTTGGCTTGTTGCAATCCTTTCTGCTCTGCACATTTTTTTTTAAATCATATTTGTTCAGATATGCTTTACGCACTTGAAATGACCACGTACATACAGAGGGACACACTGTACATAAAATTGAATCTAAGCATGTTACTTTTTTCCTGTTCTTTCTCTTTGAAATTTTTTTTTAAAAGGATTTTTATAATATTGACCGAGTGAGCAGAAAGAACAGAAAGAGCAAACAGTTAAACAGGGAAAAGAGGTCTTTTATCAAACTTCCACACCCGTCCTGTGTTTCTCTTTTCTGTGGCGGTGGAGTTGAATTGTGTGTGCTTTTATTTGTCACTGTTGATTTGAGCCCAGTGCACTTTAGATATCAGCCCTGAAGTCATTTGCAAATGCAATGTTTAAATGGCTTCACACAATGGCAGTGACATTTACCTAGGTGTTTTAAAATTTTATTTTATTTTTAATCAGAACAGTTGTAGCCCTGAAGTGGAGCACCAGCAGTTGTGTCCTTTCTAGTTCCCCCTGCCTGTACTTCATAACATTCCATCCATAATGACACTTGTAAACAGATGCTTAGATATCCAGCCAGCCGAAACCTCTGACACAAGCCTCATCTAGAAATAGCTTGTACAGAAATAATCCCATAAAATATTTGACACAGCCAAGAGGAGAGCCCTGTAATGTTAAGAGACTTGTGCTACTTGCATACATGCTCTTTTACAAGAACACCACTGACCTTCACCCCAGCGATTGTGCTCATGACTTCATGTTTGCTGTATTATACATTCGCTACATGACATGCTGACATGTACTTCCTCTAGTAAGAAACTATCACAAAAATGCAGTTTCTCAGTTTTGTAAATTCAGTCTTTTACTTCTGTAGCTTTGAAGTAGTCTTCAGCTATTACCCCTGGGGCAGATGTAGACCTGGCGTGACGAGGCCAGCAGCCGGGGACAAGTCTCTGTTGCTCGCTGCAGGTTGAAGGTCTGTTTGCCTCTGCCTTCACTCCCAAACAATCCATTCCTGGCCAAAGCCTCTGCACAGGAGAGCCACTGGAGTATTCCTGTTCGGATCTTGAAGTTCAATTTAAAATATGAAACAAGCCATTAACTTCCCTAAGGGCATGGAAATGTAAGGGAAGTTTTTAATTCTGGAAACGTATTATGTGAGAAAGTATAGCTTCTGTTATTCATGGAGCACAGATGCTGTTTCTGACACCCTACAGAAGTGGAACCTCAATGCTGAGATTTCATAGCTGCCTAAAGGGCTGTGACCTGCAAGCCCCATCCATTTATCTGCAGTGGAGAAATTCGGAGTAATGTATCTGCACAGGATCAGCTGCAGCAGGCAGTATGATTACTGCCTTTTGGTATGTACACATTTCAGTGGTTCCAACACTGTTGGTTCACAACACAGCCACTGTTGTGACTCTAGATCTACTTACACGTTGGGACAGACCCTTCGCCACCCCGCCCCCCGGCCCCGATCTGCCAATTTTAATGACGTTTACAGAGACAGCAAAACCAAAAATGGATGGAGAGTTTTGAGTAACTGCTGAAAAGTGAAACACAGACATCCCCAACCTATAGGATCAGGTATATAGCCTACATACATCCTGACAGCTGGGTGACATGAGATACAAGTACACACCACTGACTCCCAACTGCTTGCTTACATGGTAAGAGAGGAAAGCATGATGTTCTTCAACGCTTCCCCTGCCACTTAGATGCAGGGGTCTAATCCACTGTTTC
Source organism: Ardeotis arabs (assembly GCA_011801015.1). NCBI lineage: Eukaryota > Metazoa > Chordata > Aves > Otidiformes > Otididae > Ardeotis > Ardeotis arabs. Next base: position 8,164 of record JAAGAY010003963.1, on the reverse strand, counting down.
CAAGTATTGTGTCATACAAACATCTCAAACTCTCTCAAACTCTATATTAAGCAACATGAGGTTGAGTTTGGGGCATCAGAACTCAGCTTCTGTAACGGTTATGAGTATTTGTCTCTTTTCAGCTTAAAATATATTCACGGCCTGCAAAAATAATTTTCTTTGTATGTCAAAATTGTCTTTTACCTGAAATTACTCACCTCCTCCCCAGCGCTTTCCCTAGGCTTATGGATAGTTACTTTATGCCTCTTAGCTTTCACTTTGATTTTATCTAGCTCTTTAGTCCCCTCTCAGGGAGGAGGCTGCCACAATGGTTGATTCTAGTAGGAATGGAGATTCCCTTGATTGTGCTTTGTACTTTATTTTTCTAATAATTCTGCTGCTGAGCTGACCAAAAAGGAGAATTTCCAGTCCAGTGATAATACTTTTATTTTTTATTTCCTTTTTGTTTGCTTTGTTTTGATTTGGACCAAAACCTGAACATTTTGAAATATCCAGTGAAGTGAATTTCTGAGAATGTCCTTCAAAAATTGCCCACATGAATATCAGTTGTCAGTTTTGCCCAAAGTCCCAAGCCCAGGCTTTGGTTGGAGGAAGGGGAACTCAGGTGCTTTGCTGTCATGTATTGTATCTGGCAACCTTGGAGTCACAGAAATCTGAAATCTGAGTTGCAGAGCATCAGCCCTGGTGTGGTCTGCCTGCTGAATCTAGTGTGAGGAAAGTGCCTGGTTTCTGGGAGGCTCCCAGAAATTCAACAGTGCCTTGGTTTTTGCTCAGGCTCCTCAGAGCCCACACAGTTCAAATCATACATTTCAGGGTTCAGTTAAATATCTTTTTTGTCTTATTAATACGGCCTATCTCTGTACAAAATAAGTCCTTTGTCTGATACATCTCTCTGCCTGTAGTCCCTCCTTTAGAACAAGCAACAGTCCCTGCAGTACTGGATGGAGCTGGTGGTTGCTGGGGGAAGAGAGGCCACTGCTGCTGTGGAAGAAGAGAAGCCATGACACATGAGGAGCAGGACCAGTGGTGCACTTGGAGGTCCTAACAGAATACATGCACATATGTACCCCGATTCTCTAAGCATTGCTGGCAAAGCCACACCCAGTCATCAGTTCTGCACTCCCTTTTTCATCTTGTACTAAATCTCATCTTCCCTATTGTAATGAAAATATTTTCACTGTATTGCTACATAAAATGGGACCAAGAAATGAGCTTGCTTACCGGGCCATAAATCATCCACATCACTTAATACCCTCCTTGGCGTAGTTTTGACCTGAGTCAACAAGTTCTAAATAATGCTGGGGGCATAACACGTCCTGAGGACTGCTTCCAGTAGACAGTATGGAGATGCCTAAACCACAGGGGCTGGCTCCTTGCTCTCACACAGTCCTCCAGCGCTGTCTCAGCAGCATCTGGATCCCCAGGTACACAGCGTGGTGCACATCAGGGGTATGCAATGCATGCCCTCAATTTCATGCTATGAAAACACTGGTCTAGCAGACTGAAACCTGAGCCTTCACACAATTTTAGCCACCACACAGAAATAATCATTATGCTATACAAGTGCTGGATAGGGGCCCAGAGGAAACCCATGGCCAAAAGCTATGTAGTGTAGGCATTGCCAATCTGTGAGTGGTTCTGTTTCATTTACTAGTACAGACGTAGCCATGGTCATCTGCCTCCTTGGGCTGTCTCTAATTAATTTCCATAATTTAAAACTCAGTAGGGTGAAAACAAGGAGTTTTTTATTATGCCCTATCCAAATATCTACCAGTTTTCTGTTTATGTAACCCAGCCGAAAGCTTGCTTTGAGCCAACGCACTCAGCTTTTAAATGGTGCTTTGTGTAAACTTCTGAAGAGTTTTCCTCCCAGTTGGTGATCTCCAACCACAACCCTTCTGCCCCCCACCCAGACACAGCTTTTGGAGATCGCAGTTCATAAGTACACAGTTGGAATTAAAAATACTACAGAAGCTATCCTCATTGTCTCAATTGCCCCTTTCAGCTGCTGCATCCTACATCAAGCCTCACTTTCTGGAGTCTGTTCCATGTAAAAGGAAAACATTAACACTTATTTATATTAATATTATTTCGAAATCTTGCCCAGCATTCTCAGATCCTATCCGTCTCCCTTCCCATTTTCAGTTGCACAACCCTTCAGTTCAGCTTAACATTTTCTAGGAGGCTCAGGCTCTATATTATAATTCCCAGACCACTCTTGTAAAAGAACTATAAATTTCAAAGATTCACTGGAGAAAGTCTCTTATCTGGTCAGTAATCTGACTATTTGTCTCTGCACCCATGATTGCAATACCTTGGACTCATGGGCTTTTCTGTTATCACAAGTCAGTTAACTGTTGCGTGGGGGGGAAGTATCTTCCTTTCCTCATTCTCAAGATTTATTCTTTTTACAGGATTCTTAGAGATATCTGTTTGAAAGATCCATTTGAAAAAGTATGTTAAAGGAAAGGAGACAGTGCAGTGCTAGAGATGCATACTGCTCTGAACTCTGCTGTTTAAAATATTTGTTGGGTTTTGTCTGCCTGTCTCAACTAGTGGCCGCACCACGGGGCTTGACCGTTGACATACGCATGAGAGCTTTGCTGCCCACAGAATCAGCAGCAAGAAATGCAGCACCTGAATTCAAGTGGAAAGGCCACTACATGAAGGTATAACACTCTGCACTGAGACCTTTACCTCTTTTATCTCTTTAAGATAAATAATTACAGGGCTCCTTGCTTGCAACATTTGAGCTCCCTTTCCACAGCCTCCTACGTCTGGTTTGACAGCACCGACTCCAAGAATGGACTCAATATCTGATAATCAAAGCAGAGCTGTGAACTGTGGTGAGCTCTGAAATCACAGTGCAATGGAACTAGAGGGAAAAGAAACAAACAAAAACTTTTGTGCTACTCTCATTCGCCTAGTATCTATCAAGTCTCCAAGTCAGTTTGGTCATGAGTTATTCAAACAGAAGAACTAGATTTACAAATACACACAGTATTGTATATAGTAGAGTCTAATCTCCATCTGTCCCCATTGGGTGGTAATCATCACACTCCTTTCTCCAGCAAAATGAACACCATGATTATTGTTACAAAAGTAAAAGTTGAGTCTAATGGGAACATTTGTCATTAAACTAAAAAAAAAAAAGAGAAAATATTGCTGTTAAAATGTGCTTTCATTAATAGCAGAATTAACTAATGAATGTTCTTAGTTACAGTTTTGCTGCTTGTTTTCTCTTGCTGTTTTATTGACAGACCTTGTGCTTTTGCTAAAATGGGAATGATAAACAGTTGCAGAGCATCCTGGGTCACAAACTGAAATGGCTTCTTTCAAGGCACGTGAAGCTGATAAAACTGCAGAACCAAGTCTAAATCAAAATCCAATGCCAGCAGGCTAAGCCTGAAGTATACTCACTTGCTCATTTTTTACTTAATTACATTTGATTACAACAGATGAGAATGACTTGATTCTTACTGATAGCACTAGAGCAGATGCACTGAATCACTTAGTCCATTCTCCTGCTATAATAACCTGGATCATCTGTATGTTGCTCGAAGAGGGTCAATTTACCTCTCAATAAGGATGATCACTTTTCCTCTGTATTTCCTAGATTCTTTGCAGCATTCAGATATGTGCCACTCATCATTTATCCTGTAAGTGTTGAATCACTACACTCCAAAGTACAAATTTAGCATCATTATCTTTTTTCCCATTTTTAATATTAGGGTCTCATTTATCTTTTTTAGAGAAAGCTTTTGTTCCCTCTGCCTGTGCGTGTTGCCAGTTCAGTTCATGGCTACTACCTCTTCTCGTCCTCAAATACTTAGGTATCTGCAGACATTATGAAAGTCCCTCTGGACATTAGACTTAGAAGTTTCCTTTGCTGTGCTGATGTATCTCTTACTGCTTTTCCACTCCATTTTAAAGTATCCAGCTAGTCTTCTCCCCATAATCTAGCCTAACAACACATTTTTTAATATCTCGAACTGTTGAGAGAAAGGTTTCCCTAATTTCTGCAAATGTTAGCTATTTGTTTACCTGTGTGTTGGCCATTTATAGACAGCCAAGAGTGCGGAACAGCTGACTTCCATCTGTTAATGTAGAGGTTTTGTTCTAAACCAAACTTTCATCCTTGAAAAGCATGAAGCTCTCCTCTACTACTTCTAAGGCAGAATCCAAGAAATCTGTATTGAAAGTGAAATGCAGCTTAAAAGAACGGAAATGAAGTGCTGCCATAACCATCACAGTACTCGTAAGCATCAAAAATTGTCTCTACCACTAGGGCTCAAGCAAATCAGGGGCTCAAACTGGTTCAACAATAAGGCGTTTAGAGCAGTTATGTAGCTGTCAGTGTTGGAAGCAGCAAGACTTGCTAAAGTTGTGCCATGACCTGATAATCTTGCCCGCAGGGACAAAGGGGATGTTGGTCCTCTGTATTATTTGCCGATAATCTGTGCTATCCTGTAACATTCTGCTTATTTCACAATAATGAGTCTCGTGTGTTGCAACTTCACCCCAGAGATATTTAATTCACTGGGCTGGCAATTGTACTGTTTGCTGGAGTGATAAATACCAGCAGAGTTCCCAGGTCAGCAGAGTTTGTGGCATGACCTCCAATTACGGTCTGGGCAGAGACAGGAGCAGCACGAGTGCAGCTCTGCCAGACTCTGTCTTGTGACCAAGGCAACTGAAGGTCATTTAAGTGAGGGTCTTGTCCCTCCAACTAGCCACTTGTTGATTATCTCTCTATTTTTCCCTACCAGAAATTATTCCACGTGACAGTCCTACAGCATCCCTGACAGTTACTGTGAGGGAATGGTGAATATAGTGATTTCATAGAATAGAATCATAGAATGGTTAGGGTTGGAAGGGACCTTTAAAGTCCAACCCCTTTTCAAGAAGCAGGGACATCTCCAACCAGATCAGGTTGCTCAGAGCCCTGTCCAACCTGGCCTGGAATGTTTCCAGGGATGGGGCACCTACCATGTGGCGAAGCAGAAAGCCTCAGAAAAGAGAGATGTTTAACCTTAACAAACTTTATATTTGTATTTGGCTCTACCAGCTTGGGTGATTCAGCTGATCCTTCCTCCTTTCCCAAGTCTTAAGTAACCCAAGAGGTGTGTCCTATCACACTCAAGCCTCACATCACCACTATTAGCGTTTTGCTGTGGCCCATTGTATTTCATCAGCATCTGAGCTCTAGGAAAAGGATGTACGATGCTGTTATTCAGAGCCCATTGCTCTGCTAGTGCAGAGCAGTCCATCCTCCCTGACCAGACAGATCTTTGAATCCCTCTATGGTGAGGAGAAGCCCTGGATCAAGATTCAGGAAGTGAAGCAGAATGGGCAATAGAAATGAACACAAGAGTCCGTAATACAGATCATCCTCAGCTTGAAGAAAAATAAACAAACAAAACAGAACCCACAGCCCACCAAAAAAAAAGCCTACATGAACATAAAAATGAGGCACAAATGGCTTTCTAATCATAGTTTTTCTATAAGATCACTCATCATTAATAAAATTATAGAGAAACCCCTTTTCTTCTGTGTCCACAGAGGAGAGGTGCTGAGAGGTACAAAGCACTTGGGATGTGGAGGAGGTGTTAAGGGGTGACTTGCTTTGATTAAGTCAGTCTGTGAGCTTTGAGCACTTATTTCTTAGGCAATCTTCAAAGACTACATTCCCTCCAGATTCCTCTGAGAGTCAGGCTGTTATGCTGGGATGTACTTGCCTTTGTAGTGAAGAGCTGTTGTTTGCTCTACAGTAATGCCTGCTTTCTACTCAGCTTAGTTGTTGCTGTAAACCCTCAGTAGTACCTATGATCAGGTGGCACCACCATTCATTTTCCCTTATAGTGTTCTGCTTGAATTCAGCTCTGTTTCAGAGCTGTGCTCATTTTGGAGCACAAATCCACTCTCAGTTCTTCTCTGGCTGAAGGAAGTAATTACTCTCCTTACAGCCTCTGTATCTTCAGTCATCACAGATGCCTAAGGAAATTTTAGAAGCACAGGCCAAGCCAAACTCCATTTCTTATCAACAGTTACCCCAACACAGTAAGTTTTCTGACCGTTTTTGTTGCGGAGCCTCCGTAACGTGGTCTGGTTCCAGCACTGACACAGCTGTAGTGTCAAAGTGCAAATGCCTTACATTCTTCAATGCATTTATCCTCAGAATATATTTCCAATGCAGAAAAGTGCTTTATGCCTACTGTAGATGGGAATTAAGGCCTCCAGAAGGTGACTTTGAAAAAGGTTCACCCTCTCGACACATTTCACTATCCCCACTGCCTGTGGAGAGACCTTTGATAACTGCAGAAACTAGAACATCTGAAAATGAGTTAGATCCTGTCCCAAATTTCTCACTGAAAACCACAGAAGTAGTTGTTAGTGATTCAGGGAATTGGCCATGAGTATTTTGCAGCCCAAGATATTACTGAAAGTGTTGGGTAATTTCTCACATTAGTATTTCGATGTCCTCTTTCAGGGGAAGGAAAAAAATTAAAGTACTTGGTTTCAAGAGGCAGCTGACATATTTTGAGACATATACAGGCAAAATTTGTAAAGATAAGCTGACCCTAAAAGAGCAGCTGAGGATTACAGGTTAAAATCACAGGCAATCTCCAGCGCACCTTGAAAACCAATTGTTTAACATTTATCATCAACAAGACACAGGATTTGCCATTCAAATTGTACAACACTGAAACTAGGCCACAAACTGGTCTTGAGTACACTAGTAATTTTCAAGATTTAACCATTTTTTTCCCATTCTGAGATGGATTTTGAGAGAACAGAGGCAAGGCAGATGTTCCTGGGCTCCAGCCCGAGGACTCAGTGCAAGGAAACCAACCTCACAGTGCCATGTCACTGTTGAAAAAACTATCATTGTAGTAATTTCCAAGACAGCAATAGCATCAGTCTCGTGACTAGACCACAGTAATCTTTCCTGACTAAAAAGAGACAGCAAAACTGATTTATTTCTGATCAGAAGATCAAGATGGGGCAAATTGATTTCTGATCTTTTTTAACAGTTGACAGAGATTCTAGACATTTCCTATTGCAAATAAAATCAATCAAAAATACAGTGGTACAGTAACATTTCTCCTTTACAGGTGACCATGTTGGACACTGCTACTCAGACGAACAGTAAAGTTCAGATTACAAAATACAACTCTCTCTAATTCAATAAATTCAGTAAGTAAGCCTGTAAGTGCTCATCTGGAAAAGATGGAAAGTTGCATGCAAGAGAAAGCATTTGACTGACTGTTGCAATGTTTGGCATTTGGGATTTTATTGGATGGCATATACATGAAATGTCTTTATGACTGCTTAAAAATATTACAGAGATCGTTTAGCTTATTTTAAGGCATCAGTCCCAAGGGCCTTTAACAGAAAAAAAAAAAAAAAAGAAAAAAAACCCAAACAAACAAAAAAACCAAATAAAAACACAAACCACACTCTGGAGAAGTTAAAAGTTCACTCCAAGTCCGACTCGGATGTCACGTTTATTGAAACTGCAGGGAAAAAAAATAGACTGATCCTGTGAATTGAAGCTTCTGTAATTTTGCATGCCTAGTCTTTCAAGTCAGTAAAATTCATTTATTATTATTCAACTACTGGATTAATGTAGCAATAATCTCATAACTTTCTGATAAACTGTTGTGGTTTTGTTTAGTGAGGGGGGGCCTAAGGTAGCAGCTTCTGTAGGAAACTGCTAGAAGTTGCTCCCCTTTGTTCAGTGGACTCAGCCGGGCCTAGGGCGGACCCGCTGCTGGCCAAGGCCGAGCTGAGTGGTAGCAGAACGTTCTGTGATAACGCCTCTGCGATAACGTATTTAAGAAGGGGAAAAAAGAAAAAAAAGGAGAAGAGAAGATGTGAAGAAGCTGAGCGAGGGCAGAGGCGCAGAGGGGGAGGCGCAGGCCTCATGGGCCTTGCAGGCCTCACCCTCTGGCCTCTCGCCAGGCGGCCGACTGGGCCCAACTCAGCCTGGCCTGGCTGCAAGAAGTGGAGAGGAGATGAGATGGATGATATGAAGAGATTCTGAGAGGCGTCTGCCAGCCTGTTGTGAAGAACTTTTCTTGTGAGAGAAACAGCTGCAGACACCAAGGTCAGTTCAGAAGGAGGGGGAGGAGTAATGCGGCTCCTGGCCAAGATTCCCCTG
>JAAGAY010003962.1:0-27115 GCA_011801015.1 Ardeotis arabs | reverse complement strand
ACCGGTCGCCGGTTTCCCTCAGCGCCGCTTCTGCGTCTCCGTGTCCGGTCCCCGCGCTGGGAGCCATGGGGCTGGGGCGGGCGGGCCTGGCGTGCGCCGCCGCCCTGCTGCTGCTGCTGCTGCTGCTGCCGGCGTTGGGAGCGCAGGCCGCGGCGGGGGATTTCGACCCGTACGGCGTCCTGGGGGTCGGCCGGAGCTCCAGCCAGGCAGACATTAAGAAGGCCTACAAGCGGCTGGCCCGGGAATGGTAGGTGCCTGCCCTCCGCCCCGCGATCGACGCGGGGACACACGGTGTCGCGTCCTGTCGCGTGGCAGAGCTAGGCCGCTGTGCTCCGAGGAGGTGGCATTCGCCACCTGGCCTGGCCCTCCGAGCTGGAGGAGGCTGAGCAGGCGGAGAGCCCTCCCGAAGCCAGGCAGAGACCTTCAGCTGGCGCTCCAGGCCCTAAAACCCTCCCAAAGCCTGGCTGTGACAGGGGAAAACTTCTCGCCGCCTCCGCCAGCATCCCGGTCTCGGTTTGACACATCCAGGCCCAAGGGCAACTCGGCCCCTGTGCTGAAGGGAAACGCTTTGGGTCCACAAGCGCTCTGCCCCTGGTTTCAGCGGTGTGCAGCGGGTGCGAGGTGTTGCCTCAGAAAATAGTCTGGCCCAGAGCTTTCAGAGCCTGCAGAGTTTTGCCTGAGACAGCCCTGAGGGCTGCGGCAGGCGGCGTTTTACAGGAGGGATGTGGGAGAGATGTAGGGCAGCCACCGAGGGATGCATCGCTGCAGCAGGTAGGAAACAGACGCGCTCCCTCGTCCTGGGCTCGGCCTGTTGGCGAGGGATCGGACGGAGGGACAGGTCTGCAGGGGCAGGGCCCGGAGCCCGGTGCTGCGTTCAGGGTTGAGGTTGGGGTAGGGAGAGCACGTGCTGGGTATAAAATCTGCTGTCAGCCTCAGGGGATGCTGCTGTGCGCCCTAACTGTCCACGTCCCGCTCGGCTCTGAACGGAGGCTGATGCCTCGCCGTGCCCCCTCGGGGAACTGCTGACCCCCTTTTCCTCCGGTTCTGCCTCGTAGGCACCCTGACAAAAACAAGGACCCGGGAGCAGAAGACAAATTCATCCAGATTAGCAAGGCCTACGAGGTAACACGCTCTTCTTGCTACACTCCCGCTGTCGTTACAAGTTAAGTGACCTTATTTTTCCATACAGGGCTTTGTGCTTTTTCAGCGTTCGTCTACCCGGGAAAGGTAGAGGCGGACGCTACCGAACAGAAATGTTTCCTCCGCTTTCTCGACGGAGAGCCGTTGGATGACTCCAGCGTAGCCTCTGTTGCAAATATTTTGCCACAGGTCCACCCTGTTCTGCCTCAAAAGCCTCAAACGAGGGAGGAGCAGGTATTTGCCGAGCCCCGCAGAGCTGGGTGGCCAGCTTGTCCCTCTCACGCGTACATATAAGCATTTTGAGGATGATGCAGGCGATGTTCATCACCGCAAGGCTTTAATCGCTGCGAATTATTCTTTGCGTAGTAGTTATTTGCACATCGCTCCCACGTGGCTCTCACAATCGGCCGCCCCGGTTTGCGGTGGCTGACCCAATACTTCCATGGCAAGAGAGATGAGCCCGCGGACGTAAAAGCAAATCCTCATCTCCCAGCCAAAAAATGACGTTTCTCCATGGGCCTTCCGGCTGCTAGGTAAAACTTTTTGGCGCCATCTGATACACTGAGAAAATCCTCCGCGTTCGAGCGGGTGCCAGCAAAAGCTGCTCCACAAAAGAGCGTCAACGCTCAGGCAGCTTGGCATTCAGCAGGCTGAAGGAGCAATTGGTGTCAGGAATGGGCAGAGCGGTCTTAACTTGCAGGCTCCTTTTCCTGGGCCCTTGGCTTTTTGTACCCTTATTTACCACAGCGAGCCTGGAGGCGACGCGATGCTTCCCTTTTCCTGCGGTAACGGCTGCGCCTTCCCTTGCAGCCCATCCTCCCGCAGCTGCAGTTATTTACTGAGGGATTCCTGTCAGGGCAGTTCCCCCGCACCGTTTCACTTCTCCGTTCTTCTATCTTCCGCTTCCAGATTCTCTCCAACGAGGAAAAGAGGGCAAACTTTGATCGCTACGGAGATGCCGGGGAAAGCCAGGGCTACTCTCAGCACCAGCAGCGCCAGTTCCACCACTTCCACGAAGGCTTCTATTTTGATGAATCCTTCTTCCATTTCCCTTTTAACTCGGAGAGGCGTGACAGCTCCGACGAGAAGTATTTGCTCCACTTTTCCCACTACGTCAATGAAATCGTGCCAGATAGCTTCAAGAAACCTTATCTCATCAAAATAACCTCAGACTGGTGTTTCAGCTGCATCCACATCGAGCCTGTGTGGAAGGAAGTCGCTCAGGAATTGGAGGCGCTGGGTAAGGACGGAGTTTATTCTGTAGATTTCCTCCAGAGTTTATCCTACTGCTTTCCCATGTGTTACTAATGTCATAATCAATGAGGCTACGCGTTAGAAATGAGGAAAATAGCTAGCTCTCTATCTCTCTAGATAAATCTGAGAGTTTTAAATACAATTTTCCAGGGATGGGAAGAGGAGGAAAGCACAGAGTTGGGAGGGGCCGTCCCAGGAATAAGTCCCGAGCGGGATGCCAGGCAAGGGAATAGATCTTCAACCTCCATTTTTTACCGTGCGTTCTGGATCATGGGTGATTTTTCACATCAACCCACTTTCCTTTTTTATTAGGAGTGGGAATCGGAGTCGTTCACGCTGGGTATGAAAGGCGCCTCGCCCATCACCTAGGTGCACACAGCACCCCGTCCCTGCTAGGGCTCGTTAACGGGAAAATCACCTTCTTCCACAACGCTGTCATTCGAGAAAACCTGCGGCAATTCGTGGAGAACCTTCTGCCGGGGAATCTCGTAGAAAAGGTATGCTTCAGTAAGAGTGTTGCGCACTGCTTCTCCTGCCTGTCTGGATATTCATCTCTCCTTAGCTGTTTCAGGGGCTAATCTGTGTAATTCGGCCCCCAAGCCTCTCTAAGTGGCAAACGCAAGCAGATCTGATGGAGCCTGGGGAGGTGAGGCCTTTTGAGAGCTGTAATTGCAGCTACAACCCCCGGAGCTGTCGGAAGCGATCGCACCATGCGGCTTCTCCTTGAGAAAGGATTACTCACGCTGCTACGCAGTTACACCGGCAACTTTGTGTGCCTGCTGCTATCCCAGCTGCAGTGCCCCATGGCTGCCGGAGCCAGAGGAAAGTTACCCCTGGGTTAGGAATCTGTGACCGGGCCCTACCTGCCTGCTGGATTTCGCTTCCCTTCTCTGTTCTCGGGGTTTCATCCAGCAAACTAAGGACCGCTTGCTAACTTGGCGGCGGCGCCTGCTAAAACTCAGCCATGCAGAGACCCGTTGTTTGTTTCATCCAGTTTTGATTCAGACCTGCAGCCGGCAGCGCAAGCCCTTTCTAAGTTCTAGGTGAAAGCTCCCACTAGCTAAAAAATTCCTGCATTCCGGAGCAAGGTGCTCCGTTATTGCTGGCAGAGACCTAAAGCACCCCCAGCCCCGCTTTCAGTGGGATGGGGCTGGGTCAGCCCCCGTAGCGCTCTCACCTGCCTGGAGCCTTGTTCCCCTCACCTCCTTTTCCCTTGGGGTCTTCAGCAAGGGCCGTGTTTCCCAGTGACATTCTCGCCCCAAAAGCAGGGTCTGCTCTCCCTTCCCACACTGAAAGGAGCCATTTCGCAGCCTGGCGTTCCTCTAAACCAGAGCGTTTAGAGGGGGCTGCTCTTCTCCCTGTGGGCCCCTAAAGGAGCTGTGCTCTCCCTTTTCTCTCCTTCCTCTAGGTCAAAGGGCTGCTGCAGCTGAAAGGGAGCAGGGTTGATGGAGCTCACAGGTGCCCGTTAACCCTTGGGCTTCCCACCATCTATAAAGCATGCGGCCTCAAGGAATGGTTGTGCGCATGAAAGTGGCATTGACAGAGGATGCCACAGCTAAGAGGGGCAGTAGGGGTCAAGACTGATGGCGTTAATTACGTTCCTGTATCAAAAAAAGCACAGATCAGACAAACCTGTTGGAAAGACAAAGCCCCAGTCTGCTTTCTGTAACACCCAGACAGCTTTTCCAGGCTTGGTTCTCCCTCAGACTCCTAATCGTACAGCCTTGCACGCGTCTAACAGCTCTGAGGTTGAAACTAATGTGTTGATTCTGTTTCAAGATTACAGATAAAAACTACATCCGCTTTCTCTCCAACTGGAAGAAAGAAAACAAGCCCCACGTTCTTCTATTTGATCACATGCCCGTTGTGCCATTATTATACAAGGTAATGACATTTCTGTCGCTGCGGTGTTGACTTGCTAATAAATCCAGCTGTTCCAAAGGAAAATGCCGCACTGCTGTGCACAGAGGCGGTCCGACGCCTCTAAAGACAATTGACTGGTTTTTAGGAGAGCCAGTTGATTTGCGCTGGTCGAAACAGCCAGCCAGCCAACCGCCTTCATTAGGAATTTGTTTCTCTGCCCCACCACGGACGTACCCTTAGAGGATGCGAAGGTGCGGGTGCGTTTCGGAGGCAGCAGCAGCAGAGGCATGTACTTACCCTAGCTGGTAAAGCGCAGGCTCCCTGCACGATGACTAAGAGAAGGCAAACAGCAGTTCAGCACGGGAGAGGAAGGGCTTTTACCTCTTGCAGCACGTTCCCAATGACATTGAAGAGCGGGAGGTGTTCTCAAAGCAAAGTCACCGCAGGCGCTCAGGGCAGACAATGTTGTTTGCTCTCCGATGTCAACGCATGCCGGTGCTTTTTTCTCATCCAGCTGGCTGCCTTCGCCTACCGCGATTACTTGTCTTTCGGTTACGTGTACGTCGGGCTCCGAGGCACTGAAGAGTTGTCCAGTCAGTACAACATCAACGTCTACACGCCCACCATGATGATCTTCAAGGAGCACATCGACAAGCCCGCTGATGTTGTGCAGGTATTGCGCAGTCCTCTCCGAGAGCTTTGGTGAAACGGACGCTGAGGGTTTTCTGACTGAGCTTGCGATGAGGGGTGGGTTCAGGGTAAAGAGCGTTCCTTCTCAGCAGAACATTGGGCTTCAGCAGAGGCAGAGAGCGAATGTTAGGAGGGAGGAGGCTCAGGAGGCTTCAGCTATGATGTCTGACCTTTTGAGGAGCATGGCTGCAGGCAGCTTCTCAGTCTCAGTGCCTTAAAATGCCTAGGGTGACTTCAGCGAGGGCCGTGACAGCTGGTCGCCTTCCCTGGGCTTCAGACAAGACCGTTGCAACACCTTTACTCTCCTCATCCTGCTCAGCTCTGAGCTCTGTTTTCTTTGTCCTCACCAGGCACGAGATATGAAGAAGCAGCTCATTGACGACTTCCTTTCCCAGAATAAGTTCCTCATGGCGGCCAGGCTCACCAGCCAGAGGCTGTTCGCAGAGCTGTGTCCCGTGAAGAAGTCTCACCGGCAGCGAAAGTAAGGCTCTGCGGGTGACACGTCCCCCCGTTTTGTTCCCTGAGGCTCTGGGGCTGCTCCTAAGCCGCCTTTTGTTCCATTCTGAGGGAGGAGGGAAATGACGCCATTGGATCATGCTGGGGATCCACACTGTTTGCTAGGTTTCTGGCTCATCGGGATCATTCTGGCCAGTGGAAAGGGGACAGTCATTTCCTTTTGCTGTCAGAATGGCTCCTAATCCTCCATCTCGTTGTGTTGCCCAGGCACTGTGTGGTCTTACTTACCGGAGAAGGTGATAAGTTTGCGGAGGCTTACGAGGCATTTTTGACTTTCGCCGTGGCCAACACAAAAGACACACTGAAGTTTGCGCACATCTATAATGATCGGCAGCCAGAATTTGCGGACGCCTTGCTGATGGATGACGAGAAGTACCGGGGAAAATCAGCTGTGAGGGTTTCCTTTTTTTTTTCCCCCCTTCCCTTCTTCTTTTCGTCTGTCATTCTAACTGCCATCACTTTCTGTTTAATGCTATGCCTCGCTCCGACCCCCAATTCTGGGCAGTGATGTGAGGCATACCATCCATCTAGAAAAACCTGCCTTCCTCTCTGACGTCGGCAATGTTGTTGGCTCGTCCAGGTGGTCATTTTGGAGAGACGCAACAACGCGGGGAAGGTTGCCTATAAAACCTTGGAGGAGGCCTGGCGAGGCAGCAAAGAGGACAACTTCATCCTCCTGGATCTTCTGGACCAGCTGAGGACGGACCCCGGCTTTCTCTCCTCAGAGACTGTCCTGGTGGACTTGAACGACGAACTCGCTCCCGTAAGTGCATGGCCTTTCCAGCTGCCTAACAACCGCGTGACCTTTTTTGGACGGTCCCGTTACGGCCATTTGCGGGCATTATTTGTATTTTGAAAGACTCTAGCAAGCCTTCTCGCGCATGAAAGGGAGCTCGTGGCACGCTCTGAAGCTGCTTCGGTCCAGGGTGGCGTTTAAGGGGTGGGAGTCCTGTCGGAGCTCTGGAGAGTGAGTTTGTGATTTGCTTTTTTTGCTTTTTTTCTTTTTAAACAGATGTTCCTTATCCGATGGCTCTACTCCGTGCTGGACTATATCTCAGACTGCTGGGACAGTTTGTTTCACAGTAACTGGTACGGGCTGGGTGGTAACAAGTTTCGATAGGGAGCAGGATTGCTGTTATCCTGTTCAGATGCGTAGCAGAACTGGGTTCTTGGGAACAGGACTTACCAAAACACACGGGTGCCTGTATTCTCTCAAGACTTAGGTGAGGAGCGGTGGCACCACCGTGACGTTAGCTTCTGCCTCGAGTACTGGGTACTTTGGCCTCGAGGCTGTGTGTGCACATTACACTCCTGAAAAGACGCAGCCGTTGCTCTTTTCCGCCGCTTCCCTGTCACCTTATTTTAAAATGGATGCGGTTTTGTCCTCCTCCTTTTGGGTGGCAGCAGGACTGTGCTCAAAACCTCGATCATCTCTAAGAGCCCAAGAAATGAGGCGAGTTTCTGGGGAAACCGCATGGTATTGTTACTTGAGGTAGACGGGAACCGAAACGCATGCAGAAACCGCGCAACTCACCAGCCTGACTGCCCTTTGCAATTCTTCCCCTCAGGCGAGAAATGATGCCGCTGCTGTCCTTGCTCTTCTCTGCGCTCTTCATTCTCTTTGGCACCGTTATTGTTCAGGCTTTCAGGTGAGTGCATGCCAAAACGTAGGGGGGATCATACGGTCCAGCCAGTAGCACCACAGTCCAGCCTGGGGCCTTTAACACACACGAGATCATCTTCCTTCACAGCGATTCGAACGATACAAGGGACTCCCCTCCCTCTGAGAAAGAGGAAACTGCCGCCAAGACCGAGAAGAACGACGCAAGCTTCAGCAAAGAGAGTAGCAGGTTTCCTCTCTAATTTCTCCAGAAACGCTATCTGCCGATGCGCTGCTTGGGGAGCACCTGTGCAGAGCGCGTGCGCACTGAGCGTTAGGCGGAGAGCAGAGAAGCACCAGAGCTGCGCGGACATAGCGCATCACTGCGCGGGGCGGCATGGGTGTGGTGGGGGTGGCATGGGTGTGGAGCGGTGGGCAGCCAGGACCCAAGCCAGCAAGGACAGGGGCGCACACAAACTTTGTTCTTAAGCAATTCCCACTGAGTTTGGCCCAGGCCAAACTTTCCCTTGGGGAACAGTACAGGTCTGACCGACCTGTTGAGAAAGATCCCAGTCTGGCTCTGGCACCGATTACACTGGCTGTAGCTCCAGGGCACAGGGACGGCTCAGCATAGAGGGGCAGGGAGCGAGTTCACGGCTTCGCCATCCTCCGCCGCTCCCGGTCCCTCGTTGTCCTCTCACTCGGGCACTCTTTCATTGCAGCAGGATTCCCAAAAAGGGCTTCGTCGAGGTGACCGAGCTAACGGACATCAACTACAACAGTAACTTGGTGCGCCTGAGGCCAGGTCACATGAACGTGGTCTTGATCCTCTCCAACTCGACCAAAACCGCCCTCCTCCAGAAGTTTGCCCTGGAAGTCTACACCTTCACAGGGTAGGCGGGGGCCCTCGCCCGGGCTTCTCTGTTTTAACCGCTTGCGTCATGCCGCTCTGATGACAAGTCAGGAGCCGTGCTGGCTCGACTGCCAGGAGGGAACGCTTCTGGTGAGCAAAGTGGCCTCTGCGCTCATTAGCGGCAAAGAGCCGCCAAGAACCAAGCGCCCTTTCCCGGGCCGTACTTGGGGAAGGTGGCCAGACAGTTCTGGCACCATTGCCACTTTGGCTGTACCCACATTTCAAGGAACAGAGAGCAAGACAGTGCTGCACGACAGGTAACTGTCACCTGTGCTAAACTGGGTTAAAAAAGGAGTTGTGGTGACGCAGCTCTGTGCCTGCCCTTGTTTACAAACACTTACCTGTCCAGTAGGAATGCGGCCTGACTCGGCAGACGTGCTAATCCTGCTTCTCCTCTTCCCCCAGGAGCAGCTCTCTTCATTTCTCCTTCCTCAGCCTGGACAAGCACCGAGAGTGGCTGGAATACCTGTTAGAGTTCGCGCAGGATGCGGCCCCCATCCCAAACCAGTACGACAAGCATTTCCTTGAGCGTGACTACACGGGCTATGTCTTGGCTCTGAATGGCCACAAGAAATACTTTTGTCTCTTTAAGCCTCACAGATCAGGGGATGAGGGGGGAACCCTGGCATTGTGTGAGGATTATGATTCCTCGCTACACACAGAAGCCAGAGGGAAACCCTCCTGCAGCCCGGGATCTAGATCCCTTAAAAACAAATTACACAAGTTGTCCTTTTGGATGGAACGCCTCCTTGAGGGCTCCTTACAGAGGTTCTATATCCCCTCGTGGCCTGCGCTAGACTGAGGGCTTTTACAGAGATTCTAATGGACAAACTTTTTATGGAGATGACAAGGGACAGCTCTTCCCAGGAATACGCAAACGAGCGTGACGAATGGACCTTAGGTTTTAGATGAACTCGCCTAGGGCCGCGACTAGAAAATACCTCCCCGCGTCCGGAGCCCAGGAGCGTGGCCAAGCGCACTTCAGTTCCCTCCACCGACTCCTTCGTGCGTTTGGATGCCGTACTACCGAAGAGCCAAGAAGTCCGGTTGTTTGTTTGGTTTGGTTTTTTTTTTCCCTTTGTGTCCTGCTGCATCTGCTTCCCGAGTCACCCCTGTTCCATCTCTTGCTTCACCTCGGTTGAAGGCAAACCTGTGACCTCTCTGCTGCGGTGACTCAGACCGGACCGAACCGAACGTGGCCAGTGATGTAGGTTGGGTCGTGGTTCTCTCTCCCCTTCCCCGTGTGCTCAGCCCACGGTGCATGGTGTAACACTGGCGAGACCCTGCCGCCCCTCCCAGGCCCCGCCTTTCCAACAGGCCTCCTCCCACCAAGCAGTCGTTCCTTACCGGCTTTCCCCGTGGTAAGTGATCTGCAGTACGGTCAGGAGCATCTCCCGCGTAGCAGCCTCGTAGCTGGGACTCACCGGTGGTGCGGGCACGTAGACGACCTGCATGTTTCGCGCTCCTCGCGTCCTCCTGCCACGTGCAGCTTCACTGGCTGAACCATAACCGGGGAGGGAAGAGGTTTTGCACGGCCGTAACTTCTGCAACGGTGTTGAACCATTTACATGTCCCATTGATCGGTCAGATGCCTTTCTGCTTCTGCCAAGTGTAGACAATGATGTTCCCTAGAGCCATAACTTTAAGTGTGTCCTCAGACTGTAGGCGTGAGCTGCTATGAGCCAGTAGATGCGCAAAAGAAACTCTAGCTAGCTGCTAGGGAGCCAGTCTGGGCTCCTTCCCAACACCCTTACATCTGTAGTACAAACCAACCTGTCTTTGTATCAAGGAACCTAATTCTTCGACGATTGTATTCTTGACGTGTTACCCCAGAAGTGCTGTATCCTCAGTCCGCCCCTTACGTGTGAAACAACTTTTGCTTTAGGCCTGGGTTTAAGATGCCCGGTTGCAGCCTCTCACCTCTTTCCTTCTGGCCATAAACCTTTGTTTCTCAACACGTCGGCTGCTGCCTTGGTTGGTTGGTTGTGTTGGGGTTGTTTTTGTCTTTTTGCACTCAGAGGTCTGTGGGAAGCTAGAACGGTCGTTGAGTGCCGGGCTGGGTTTATGCTTTGCTCTAGCAGTGCTCCCACAGCCACTCTCAGCACCGCGGGGGGAAAGTGTGGCGGGAGGAAGGCGAGCAGCAGACTTGCAGCTGCTTTCCGCTCTTCCAGCACTACAGCAAAGCAGCCGGTTTTCTCTTCGCGGTCGGGACTGAAATCCTGCGGGGCTGCTTCTTCCTTTTCAGTGCTCCGGGGCAGACACCGTCACCCGGGCTGTACTTGCTGCACCTCCTCCCGCCGCTCTGCGCGGGACCCAAGCCCCCGCGGCACGGAGTCGCCGTTCGGCTGCAGCACTACCAAAGCACGGCGGGGGCTGAGCCTCTGAACCTGACGGCAGAGCACTTGGTTGAGCGCGTGGCATTAATTAAAAGCTCACTCAGCCCTTGCCGCCTTAGTTACCGTCTTGGCAGAGCAGCCAGTTAGGAAGCGCAATGCTGATCTCCGAGCTAGCTGCCGATCCCATAGGAAATCCAGGAATGCTCAGGTCATTTTACTGCCCAGGTGACCTAGCGGCCCACAGCCCCTTGGCTTGCTGCATTCCTCCCTGCTCCGGGAGCAGACTGGCATGCTCCCACCATGGGTATCTCCGTGCGTAACGTCCTTCCAAATAAAAGCTACGATGCTACCAACTGACCCTACATGAGGTTACTTTTAGCTCAGCGGACTCGGGGCCACAGTGTGAACAAGGAGCTAAAGTAGAGGGAAAGAAGGAAGGCAAGGTCTTCTCCCTGCCAAAGAACTGAAAGGGAGTGGGAACGAAACGCTGGCCTGACACTGCTCGACTTCATTTTCATTTGGCTGGAGCCAACGCCATGGCGCTCTTTGTGCTTTTCCCACAGCTTGCCGTGCAGGACGTGGCTAGAATAAGGTTGTAGCCCAGCAGGAGGCTCCGTATAACTCCACAAATTTTTGCAAAAGCAACTCAGAATACGCTCTGGGTCTCTGCCGTCTCCTCAGCTAGGCAGAAGCCAGGAGAAAACCCCTTGACGTGTTATAAAAAAGTGCCTAGCTGTGCTACAGCGAGGGATTTCAGCCCTGCCCCGAGGAAGAAGATAAGGCCCAGTGCCCTTCAAAATACCGTTCACGTGCTGCATACCTGCTGGAATCCTTTTTTGATTTTTCTTTTTAGTACAGGTGACCTCCCCTCTTAGACTGAGTTTTGCGGAAGGAGCACTTGCAGCGGTCCAGCCTTGCTGGCGGTGGCTGGCCGGGAGCACGGCTCCCGTTTAGCTCTGACTCTGCCCTTCGCTGCTTTGAACCAGGTCAAACTAACTCGCTTTGTGTGGCTGTTTTATGAAAGCTCTTCTTTCGTGGGCTAAAGCAAATGCCAAACTGTTCTAAACTCCTCGCTTAGTTAGCCTGGCTGTCCGTCGAGGAGCACGGGGTGCTTGCTGTCTCATAGAAGAGCGGGGTCAGAGGCTGCTTATGCCCAGGATCCGTCCACACTCTCAGCGGTCGCGCGCTGTCACCCCCAATCATTTTCTAACCTGCCGCCTCGGGCGGCGCTCAACCCATACCATTACGTATCATCAGCAAGACGTGCTTGCAATTCAATTATGCACACGGTGGTTCGTAATCCAAAGAGAGAGGAAAGTCAGTCCTAGTGCAGCATCCTAGCGAAAGCCGAGCGATCGCCCACCGCTCAGAAGCTGAAGCAAAGGGATACAGGCCCCCAGCCTAAGGGTGGGCCCAAAACGCCTCCCTGGCCTGAGCGTGGGGGGCGACAGCCTGCCAGGAGCTAATACAGGAACACAGCCTGAGAAGTAGGACTGAAAGCTAGGCACATATTTTGCACTTTTGATACCGGGAGGGGCGGGAATTAAGTTATTTGGCAAACTTGTCTTTTTTTTTTATTTTTGAGAATTTTTTTTTTTTGTATTTGTGAACAGGCACTGATGTCATTTTGTTTTAAGACAATTACAGATGCGCAACCAAAATAAACTATTTTAATGTGCGATGAGGTGGCTCTGTGTTTCCATTACAAACTGACCGCACCCTCCGCGTCACCTCAGAAATTCCAGGGGCGATTAAACCGCTCCTGCCATTGGAGGTCCCAGCCGGAAATTCCATCAAATAGCCCCCTTACTCGCAGAACGAGCCCCGGGCTGCCTTTGGCTGCCCTCCTTTCCTCTACATTCTTTGTCCTGTTGCTGTGTCTTAATGGCAGAAACCTTTCACCCATGAGAGTTTTGCCACGCGCCCCGCAGAGGCAGGTGAGTAACCCCAGCTGCGAGAGCAGAGGCCAAACACCGTTAGCCCCGTCTTTTCCTTTCCCAAGCCAACCCAAAAGCTACAGCCATCTGTAAACGGGCTGTCCAAACCCATCTGCTGCCTACAATTTCTCAGCTTAAAGTTACCTTTTCTAGCGGTAAATGGCATTTATTCCTTGCTGCAAAGCCCACGTTCCCTGCAACCGGTCGAGGGAAAAAGGACAGGGAAATCCTCGGCTGGGGTCGGAGCTGCGTCACCCCTGGGGCAGGTGGGAGCTGCCCTCATGTTGTTTTCACTCCGGGGAGAACGCAGAGCATCTCAAACAGCAGGTTTGCCCCCAGGAGGGCTGTGTTACCTAGGAAAAGACAAAAAGGGGGGGAAAAAAAAAACCCAAAAACCAAGCCATGAACGCCCAACTGCTTTCACTCACGGCAGTCAGCCACCTCTGCCAGGCACACGTCTCGCTCTCAGCCGTCCTTTAACTCACCGGAGACATCGTACATCGGTGCAACTTCAACAAGGTCACAGCCCACTACGTTCAGTCCTTTACAGCCACGAATGATCTCCAAAGCCTAGGAAAAAAAAAAGGGTTTGGGATCAAGACAGACATCTGACCTAGTGGACTGGTCCGGGCTCAGTTTTCCCCTTGTGCAGCTAAGGAAACAGACGGAACGGCATCGCTTCAGCAGCTCCTTGCCTCATGACCGCTACGAAATGTTCCTCGGTCTCCCTAACCCTTTGCTTTGCAGCACATCCTCCTTCAACAGGAGCAAAAACATCCCCTTCCCACCAGGAAACAAAGCCACATCCCCCTTACCTGCGCAGGCGTGAGCCCGGCTATCTCCGGCGTCCCAGTGCCTGGGGCGTATGCGGGGTCTATTCCATCGATATCGAAACTGATGTACACCGGCTTATCCCCCATCTGCTTCCTCACCTCCTCCATCAGCGGCACCAGGGACTTCCTCCAGCACTCCTCAGCCAGGACCACCCGGAAACCCTGCACAGACACGCAGGGCTTGCTCAGGGACGGGTGGGTGAAGCGGAGCATCCCTTGCCCTGCCGGGGATTTCTGCCGGGATAAATCCTCAGCCCAGGGCCAAGCTGCAGAGGTGTGCCTTGAGGCAGCCCTCCGCTCACTCCCGCTTCCCTATTCTCCGCTCCACTAACGGCTCAGTGCACCAGAGGAGCGCACATGCCGTGAGCCAAGCTGCCAGCAGGGGACAAGACACAGAAAAGATGTTTCTTGTCCTGCCAAAGCTCAGGGAATATTAATGACATGGGAATATTCCTGGCAGAGAGACAAAGCACTGCACGGCGATCACCTGCGGCTGAGCTTACCTGCTCCCGGCAGTACTCGTAAGGATCTGGGTCATAGGAGGAGCCTCGGATGCCGATCTGGACCACGCAGCTGCAGTCCAGCAGCCCTTCCTCCACGCAGCGCCGGAACGGGGTCCCGTGGTAGATCTTCTCCCCTAGGGCTTTGTCTCCGGTGTCTGTGTGAGCATCCACGTGCACCAGTCCCACAGAACCATGCCTAGACAAGACAGAGCAGCCACACTAGTCCCCATCCCGTTCGCGATGGCTCTGCCTCCACCGTGGACAGCACACCGGGAGCCTTCCCAAGGCTCCTTCTCATTCTACATCTCCATGTTAGAAACTTACTTTTCTGCCATGGCCTGCAGGATGGGGTACGTTATGGTGTGATCTCCACCTACAACAGGGCAGGGAAGAGGGGTTAACACGCTGCGAGAGGTGCTCAGTGCTCCTTACGCTCATTCCCAGGCGATTTTCCCCCGCCTTGCACTTCTCCTGCACTTTACACAGCTCAGGGCTTCATTCCCCAAGGAAAACCTGAGGCTCCTGGGCACAGGTTGCTTCCTCGTCCCTCCTCGGGAGGACCGGAGATGCATGACTCTGCTGGCAGGGCCGGCCAGCCTGCGGAGCGGGACCCTTGCCTGGGCTTTTAAATAGGTGCTTGATTCACCTCCAAGGACGCCGTAACCGATACTTCACCCCACGTTACTCTATACGCTCGCTCCAGTTAGCAATGCCAAGCTGCGACAGCTGGAAACTTGAACACGCGTCCAAATCACACCTCGTGCGAAGCAGCACACTGCTGGGCACTGGCTCAAGTTGAGGCTTTCCAGAGGGACACAAACTGCTCTTGCTTTGCATCCTGCTCAACAGGATCCGAAAGCACACTGCCGACTGGATTTGCGGTTGAGCTTCAGGCTGCGTACTGAAACAGCTTCTTGGCTGACCCATTCTCCCCTTTTTTGACACAGGAGGCGTCACTGATGGCAGCGATTCCAGCAGCGAGTGTGTAACTGTACCCAGGACTTACCCATTTCACCCATGACTTAGCACAAGGCCCCGTACAGGGGACAGATTGATCATTCACCTTCTACCATGTTCGGACCAAACAAGGGAAGGAGGAGAGGGAGTTTGGATGAGCAGGGACGCGGTGGCAGGGCAGGGAGACGCTAGGTCCTTACCCAAGGTGAGGGGCACGCAGCCGGAGGCCACTATCCTCTGGTAGGACTCTCGGATGAGGCGGCAGCTGTCGGGCAGGTTGTAGAGGTTCACGTTCACGTCCCCGATGTCAGCCACCCGCAGGGAGTCGAAAGGCGCTGCCCCGGTGCTGCTGTTGTACCTCCTCACCATGCCCGACTCGGCCCGGATCTGGCGCGGGCCGAACCTGGGGAGGGAGCACAGGCTGGGAAAAGCTGCTGGGCAGAGTTCCCAACGCCAGCTCCACGCACCCAGCGCTCCTCTTGTGAGAGGAGAGCCGTGCTGGCTGGCCAGAGCGAAGCACCAGCTCCCCTGGCACCGCAGGTCGCCCTTACCTGGCTCCTGGCCGGTTGGACGTGCCCGTGTCTAGAGGAACGCCAACGAAAGCCGCGTCCAGTCCCTCCGCCGACAGCTCGACGGGCAGTTTCATCATGGAGCAGACCCCCACGGGCCGGGCCACGAACAGGGCGCTGGGGGGCACATTCAACTGCGAGCCCCAGCGGCAAGGGGCCCTGTGCCCCGTGGCTGGGCACCGGAGGAGCCCCGTGGACAAGCCGGGAGACGAGCCGGAGGTGGCTGGGAGAGCCAGGGGCCACAGGCCATGGCGTGGGGTGGCTGCTGCGGCAAACGCAGACAGCTTGCGAGTGCGGAGCTGCTTGCCAGCCCAGAGCAGGTGCCTCATCACGCCCCACGGGCTCTGACCCTCTGCCCCACGCAGAGCGGAGCGAGGGGCACCACACAGCCTGTTCTGTCTCAGCTCGAGTGCCGCAGCCTGGCACAGCGACAGCTGCCTCCGCCGTGCCTCCCTCCGCAGGGTTCAAAGTGCAGCCAGATACCCCGCCGCTCGGGGAAGGGCAGAGATTGGGCTCGGGCCTCGCATTCCCCCTCCCAGCCGCTCCCTTTCCCCACAGCACAGCCTGCTTCCCGGCAAACACCGGGAATAAGAAACACAGCAGCAAAGGGCTTCAGCTTGAGCGTCTTCAACAAGAGCCGAGGGCTTAGCACGACAGAGCAAGAGGGACGCGCTGGGAAACGTTCCAGGTTTGCTCCCCCGGGGCATTTGCAGAAAGTAAGGCAGCATTTGTTGCGTTCACAGCATATACTTTTAAACTGCACTTCACCACAGCACCCGGAATGCTGAAGCATCATAAAAACGTCTCATTAACAAAAGGCAGGCAGTGAAAGAGAACAAAAAAACAGCCTAACCTCAGCAGAACTGCAGACAGAAAAAACGCAAGCAAAGGAGAAGCAATAAGAGGGATTTAAGAACCGGAGGCGGTGCAGCGGGACAACTGCTTTAGGCCACTTTTGAGGACAGAGACATGAAATGAGACGATTCCCAGGGGAAGCAACTTTCCAGTGTCTGGAGTTAACCAACACAGATCAAACCCTGGTTGGCTTGTTAATGACATGCTTGGTATCAGGTGGCTCTGGCTCCCAATTCCACTCCCTACTCGTGTAGCGATTGGACCTGTGAGGAAAATCAAGGGAAAAAGAAAACGAATCATGTTCACAGCAGAAAGCCTGCTCCACACGTTTGGACATGGAATACGCGTGTCTTCTGTGCCCAGTACTGCAGGGACAAGGAAAGACTCAGCAGGTCACAAGCGGAGCTGCGCCTTGCTGAGCTAACCGGCTCCTGCTGGCTCAGAGAAACAGCAGAGCGAGAGAAAGAGAGGTCAGAGAGATCTACCAAAAAAGTGACAGGATTTACTCTTCAAAAAGCTCCAGGGACAGTGGCCTCGCAGCTAGACACAGGGACACAGAGAGAGCACGCACACAAATTCAAAGCAGCCGTCCCAGCTAAAGGTGCGCTACAGGAACTCAGTATCTAAGAAAAAGCAGCAGCCTTTTCAGTTAGGGTCAGACCAAGAGTTCTTTTTTGCAACTTTTTGCCCGAAGAGCTCATGTTCTGTGATTTCCCAAGCTCTGTGCTCTTTGCTGAGCCTTCTTTACAGCCCCAGGAGCGTGCTGTGTTCACAGGCAAAAGGAGCAGGGCCTGGTAGGTAGTTTTGCGCTGCTGCAGAACTCGAAGCCATTTCCAGCATGTGAGACCTTGACGGCACGTTACTGATTTGCTCCGAGCTATCAGCCACTTGACACACGATGTCATCGACCTGGAAACCGCCGGAGCAGCCAGCGATTTACCCGTCAGGAGAGTACACAATGGGCACATCCACAAGGCAAGGTCTGTTCCTCTTTGGGAAACTCCACTTGCTGGAATAAAACAATGTGTTCCAAGAGACGGCACCCGAAAGAGCCAAATTATCTTTTAAGACCCCACCGAACCCGGGCCACGTTGCCCCCCAGGCCTCCACAGCCCAAAACCTGGACCCCACGAACAGAGATGAATGAGATTTAGAGAACCCACTCAGCAGCAGAGCTTAATCTTCAATTTATTGCGCAACAAGCATAAATTGCTTTCACCCCAAGCTCCTCTAAACACAATTACAGATATGAAATCCAACGATGTTTTCATAAAGACCACTGTTGTTGTTCCAACATCGCTGTCTCCTGTCCTTCCTGACCAAGGGACATTTCTTTGTTGTTAACCAGAACAACCAGGCAGGTGAAACAGAAAAGCATCACACTAAAGCCCTTAGGCAGGCACTGCTGCTCGGCCCCATTTCGTTCGCCGTATTATCCCTAAACGAACACGGCGTGACCTGGCCTGGGACCCTGCGGCAGCAGTCACTGCACAAACACAATGGTCAAGAAACCAGTGCAAGTGGGTTTGGGGTTCGCTGTTCTTGCGCTGTTTTGCGTACAACTAGCTAGGCATGTAATGGTGCGTTACCGTAAGAAGGGAGCAGCTCCTGATGCTCACCCTCCCAGGCAGCACCTCACTAGGAGGCTTTTAGGCTGCCATTTTAGAGCCAGATACATCGGTGGCTGCAGAGGAATATCATCTTAAGCTCGCCACCAGTTTCCCTAAGAAAAGAACTGGACAGCCCTTTGTCAGCTCAGCTTTCTCGGTGTATTGTTTAAATCCACGATGCTTCCGTATAAAAAGCACCTCCTCCCACACAGGCCCTCTTCTGACAGGGAACTTGCTTCACTCAACACATGACTTAGAAGTCAATTGCAAATTCCCAAACATGCGCGAAACCAACCACGTACCTCAGGACACCTGCAAGGTCTGCAAACCCTCACCAAGTCACAAAGCAAGGGCTAGCAGGGAGAGAAAAGCAGTGTGCACTAACACTTGCTAGAGATAAACTCAACCTCTTCAACACAGGCCTGCAGTTTTATTCCCTAAAGCGCTACAGGATTCCGGGCAGACAGAAAAGACAGATCCCTATGTGCCTTTAGAAAGTGCCGTTTGTCGATCACATGGTTGTGGCTCAGCTGATACGCTTCACCCAGACCGGCTTCTCCAGGCCAGCAACAGGACTATGGCTGCCCAAAGGTCTTCATACTCAAGGTTTGCCAAAAAGCACATCTTCATTTTGGTTTCTACCCGGCTTTTATCCACCAGTCCGTCCATGAGCAAAGCGGCCGCAGACTGGCAGAGAAGCCAGGCGGTCATCTGGTCGGGTTTCAGGGTCTTGGACGCTAGAACGCTTTCACCCCAGAGGCTGAGGTGAAGCACGTTAGCAGCAACTCTAGCAGACAATCTCTGCAAAAGGAGGGAGAGGGAAGATTAGGCAATCCTGCCGCGCTCGTGTCACATCGCTAGCATGGGGTGTCTACTCTGCCAAAAGTACCCCCAGGCACTGTGAGTTAAAAAGCTTTCTGTGACTATTTATTATTAGGCACCTGCACGTAACCCCCCAAATCAAGGTCCAGTCCCTGACACAAATGTCTGCTGAAATCCCCCAAACTACGCAGTGCCCCATGCGAGAGGCCGCCATGTACTTCAGCAAAGACCTTTTGTTTGTCTTGGAGCGCTACCCAGGCTGCAGTAACACCAGGATTACAGTCCTCAGCCCGCCAGAGGAAAGGGATCTAGAAACCATACTCCCAAAGGCCGGTTAGACAATCTCTTTGAGACAAGCGCTTCTTACCTTGTCAGGATCCCTCTGAAGTAGCATCTTTACCACTTGCTTCACCTCAAGGGGCACGTGGTCGGGCAGGCTTGGCAGCTGGTCTTCACGGTAACTTCTGCTTTCCAGAGTCGACTCCCCGTGGCCGTAGAAAGGATTGGCCAGGCCAAGGATTTCATAGGCGATGGCTCCGATGGCCCAAGCATCGGCTTTACTGTAGTTGATCACCGTGCCCGGACCGGGTGACGCTGTGATCACCTGCCACA
This sequence comes from Ardeotis arabs, assembly GCA_011801015.1. Lineage (NCBI taxonomy): Eukaryota > Metazoa > Chordata > Aves > Otidiformes > Otididae > Ardeotis > Ardeotis arabs. Next base: position 8,105 of record JAAGAY010003962.1, on the reverse strand, counting down.
GACGTAAGGATGTTCAAATAAAGGAGCTCTAGCATGGGCTCTCTGCTAAAACTCATTTCCAAGGCTTGAGTCAGCATTTCTGCCATATTTAAACAGAGAGACTGAACCTAAGCTAGGTTTCTTCTAAATCTCTGTTGTAATTGTACCCTATCAGCATGCTCTAGGCACTGCTCAGCCCACCAGAACGCTGAGAGGAGTTTGGCCATCATGCCTAGGCTTCAGTCATTGTCCCTAACCAGCGCTCACAGAGTCCTGAGAGCTACTTCGCACTGGGAACTCGAGTAGACAGGAGACGTTCGAATGACCAACCAATACTGCACCAGCACTTAAGCTACGCAACGCGAGGTGCTCCAGGTCAAGCTGACAGTTAAGGATGTCTTTTTGCTTTCCTTATGGTTATCATCAGAGAAATAAGAAAAGGAACTGTAAATAATGTCACAACCCCTTTGAACTTCATCCAAAAACTACTGTTGCGACACAAGGACAGCTGCATATGCTTCTTTAATAGCTACACAGAAAGGGGCCCAAGAAAAGACTGAAGAGCAATTGTTTTGTGAGAAACATCAGTTCTGCCTCATAACACCGACTGATTACGTCCCACCTTTCAGAGCTTTGACACCTGCTCAGTACGGGTCCAAAGAGGGCTTTTTTTTATTAAGGCAAGAGATTTTTAGCAAGCGTAACTCAAATTAGGTCACAGACTTCCTACGCTGCTTTACGGGACACGGCTCTCCATGACAGAGTGCAGGGTGAGACTAGTTACGCAGTAACCGGCTGTGGGTACGGTGTGGCACGACGAGTAACATCGACAGACAGGAACAGGTAGAAAACGATTGATCTGACCGCAGAGGCTTTCAGCAGGTATTACTGTGACCACACACCAGCAGAGACCACACCAGCAAGTATCGGTGCGGGCCTGAACCTTTCTAGTCCCGACCGCAGGACAAGCAGACAACCGGCACCACAAACCACAGGAGCAGCACCACACCACTACAGGAGGATTTACCTCGGGTGCCATGAGAGAGCCGTTGCCGCCCCGATCCACGTAAGAGCTGGTGAAAGGCAGTCTCAGGCCGATGGCTTCATCCGCCAAACAGCAACCGAAGTCTGCGATCACCAGCCAGGGGCAGCCAGCTGCGAACGACACAGGGCTAGCAGTTAGCGTTCTGCTGGGGAGGACCTGGCTGTATCAGACACCACATCGCACGGACAATCTGAAAACCCCCAGGAATCAGCACAACGGCAGGCTGTTTTCCTTCTTCTCCTCTGTATCATTAGGTTGCAACATTGGTTTTATTAAAACAGAACTTGTTATTCCATATCCTCTTTAGAGGCTGTTACTGCTCCCCATGCAACATGCGCCTGGCAAAATGTTGTGGACACCATAAAACTGAGTTTTTACAGTTCTTGTCCTGATGACAAGTCAAACGTGGCAAAGTAGATTAATTACTTCTCCAGACTCCAATATGGAAAAAAAAATCAATGCTTTTGATCATTTCTAACAGCATTCAGCAGAGCTCCAGAGCAGCTTTTCCTTCAAGACACAAAGGAGGGCATTAGTATCACTGAAAATCTCCCACCGCTGCTGTACCCAGACCTTTAATTACACAGATCTGGCTGCCTGCTATTGCTTCCTGCCTATTTGGATCTCACTCAAGCTGAAAAAGAGCTCAGCTGATTAAAATCTCTGTTAGAGAAGCTGACAGGAGAATAAAACAATGAAAACTGCTTTTGGCTTTAACGCTGTCCGTTCCCTTGCCTTCCCGTCAGTGTTTCACCATCCCAGGGTGCGGCACTATTAACCTGACCGTGAGGTGGGATTTTAAGAACCGCGCTGTGTTATTTGGCTACTGTGAGATGACTGAGTCAAGAGCCAGAAGCAAAGGCTCCTCTGGCACTGTCGCTGGGGCCTTACTGTACACCCACCTGCGCCAGGCAATGCGCACTGCGCTTGTGCAACGCATCGCCTTAGCGGTACTCTGCCCAGGTAGGACTTCCCCAATTACCTACACGGCTGCATCGCTTCTGTGCGTGACACAAGTATAAATTGACATTTATACTCAGCGATCTACGTACCAGAATCAAATTCAACCAAGATGTTGTCAGACTTCAGGTCTCTGTGAGCTATTCCGTGTCGAACAAGATGATCCACGCCTTCCAAGAGCTGCAAAATCATCGTCGTGCAGAGACGAACATTCGGACTGCTCTCGCTCAGATACTGGCGCAGGGTGCACGGATAACTAGGCAGAACCAGGAAAACCTCCGATTTAGCATCCTGGAAGCTTATCGCTTGCGGTTCAGTCTCAGGGCTGGCTGGGGACACCGCACACTCATGTGTGCCACCTTATTCCTGACCTCCACAATGCCTTCCCACCTCCCAGCCCCAAGCTGACACCGCTCCCCTCTCTGCCGTTCCCAAATCCTCTGTTTTGCAACAACACCCACCACTGAATTTTCAGTGCTCTCGCCTGAGTTCAACACCTGCAAATAAAAGAAGCCTCTTAAACAGCGTGGCGAGGAGCTCCAGGTATATAGCGGTCATTCTTACATGTTTTTATGCACTGGTATTTTATTTTGCAGGAAAGAGGAGGCAGATTAATAAGGCAGATGATATGACCAAAATGAGGAGATGTGCTAATTGGGAGAAAGAATATGTTCTTGAAATATGGCGAGGACAGAGCACTTCTCCAGACACAGGCAGAACAAAAGAGTGGGAAACAGAAAGTGCTCTTTCATCAGTGCCACAGCAATGCCCATTCAAAACCCAAACCCAACTCAGAAAGCCAGAGATGCTGAGCACTAATAAATCTCATTACCGATTCTACTCGGTCTCTAGCGGCGTGTTCAGACTAGGGGTGACGTTCAGACTTCCAAGGGCAGACAAATGGGGACAAGCTTCACATTTCTTACTTTCAATTCAGGGTAATTATTAAAAGGAACGGCTTGTCTTCTTTGTCAAACTAGATTTAAAACCTCAAGGACTTGGAATGGCTCTTCGGAGGCGTTTCCCAGAGCACGCTCTGCTTTTTGGCAGCAGCCCAGGCCCAGTCTTCACAAGAACCCGCGCAGCAGCAGAATGCACAGCCCTGCTGGGCAGCATCACAAAAAGCCCGAGTCACGTAACAAGCTTCTCTCTACCTACTTCTTCATCACCAGGAAGAGCGTGCGGCTGTGACCAATCCCTCTGGGATTCAGGCTTAACGGAAGAACGTCGGGATAGTCTGTGAAGGCTCCGGGCAGCAAAGGGACCGAGGATGTGAATGCCCGGATCACCTGGATTATATTTGGATGAGGCTGCAACTTCTTCCTCCCAAGGACACGTTTTCTGCACAAAAGTATACACACCAGAGATGACATCAATCTCCTGGGCAGTTCTCATTCATCCCAGACCATCCAGAATTTCTGGAATTGCTTTTCATTATTATGTCTCATCCTCCCCACCAAAGGCTTCCAAAGCAGCGTGCAAACCCTACTACACAGAGCACCAAGGCCGCCCAGTACGGATTACAGGACTGCACACGAAGCAAATATTCCTGGAAGCTCACATCCTGGAAACCATTTGGTTAGAGGGAACAGTGACAGCACCCTCCCTGCCCTCACAGCCGGTTTCCTAACCGCTGCCTCAGCCCAGCGTTTCCCACGTTGATGCGGAGCACCCGCAGCCTGAGCATATCCACCGCGGTAGCGGGCAGGTCCCAAGTTCAAAAATCTACCCCGGCGCTTCCCACAGCAAAGCGAACCATCGTCGAGGCATCGTCCGGCTGTTAGAAGGACTCTGTTGTAACTCCATTTCCCCATATATGATGGTCAAACAGGAAATCCTGGTGCTTTACCAGCACGGCAAAAGCAGCTTGGCTGGAAACCCTTATGCTTAACCTTATGCCTTTACTTTTATTCAAAGCCTACTAGCCGCTCCATGCTGCCAACAAAGGCAGAGCTAGTCCCGGGCTGCTTCTCAGTTCAAAAAGAACCACAACAGCAGCTTTAGAGAAAAAAAAAAAAAAAAAAACACACAAAACCCAAAAACCACAAACACAATTCCTTTGCTAGACATAAAATAAAGGCTAACGTCACAGCAGGCATATCAATTTAGACCCTCTATTTTACGGCACAGGCAGGACGCACGCGCTACCATGGCAGGCAGGTGCCCTGTCTGTACCTGCAGAACAGATCTCTCTCCCCTCTCATCCCCTGAATGTCAAATGTCCCCTTGGCTGCTGCGTTGCATTCTCAGCGAGCAACCTCACCACACAGCACTCATTATTCATGTGTATTGGCAACTCAGACGCATTTGAAATTTAAATCAGACAATCTGGACTGTGGACTCCATTGTTTCAAATCAAACAAAAGGAGACTTTTTTTTTTTAAACAAAGAGATGGCTACCTTGAGATGATTTAAGAGTTTCCGTGCAACCTTCCACCTTCATGCTGTTTGCTCACCTCTCGCTCGGGTGAAAGAGCGGGAACAGAGTCATTTTCCTGCACTTGAACAGTTTCCACCTCCCTGCACCGCATCCATGTCACAACTAAGCCAGTTCTAAGATCATACAGCCCAATTGTCTGATGTTTAACAGTCAAATTGTCACCAATTCTAGGCGTGTATTTTCATAAGTAAAAAGCACCATGATGCATATTTAAATTATTTTTATCTGAGGTAGCAAATCCCCAAGGCAGCCGGCAGCCCGTCCCTGTGTGACGTACTTCTGGAGGCGCCGTCGTCCAGAGAAAACACAGGCACAAGCCTCCTGAGCCACTAACAAGCCCAAGGCTTTGTTTTATCTGCTTTCAAGGAACTATTATGGAAAGCTCTGGCCACCTTCTTAGCAAAACTGAAGGATAAAATGAGCGCATCACCACTTGAGAACCGCTGCCATTTCCATTCTGACTGTACCTGCGGCCAGGGACGGCTCCGTATTCTCCGGCTAAGGCAACCCCCGTGGCTGGGACAAGCTCTCGGCCCATGGCACCGAGGATGGCTTCACTCGACGAACCGGCCTGCAACAGCGATTACACGTGGCAGCAATTTAGGCTTCCCAATCATCCTACCTCAACGCAGACTGAAGGCAGACAATCCTGGCGCTGGCACTGCATCTGGAGTTACCTCAGCTGAGACTAGATCGATGGGACTCCCTGCTTGACTTTGAAAATTGGGAAAGGCAATTAACTACCTAAAGATTTGTACAAAGGCCTTTACTCACAGAAAGAAATCCACTTCTCTCCTCAAATGCATCCTTGACTGTTAGCGCTCTGAGCTATAAGCTCACACTCATTTTCAGCCTTAAAACCTGACTGGAACAGCCCAGAACTAAACGCCAGGGTATTTCCAGAGCCCAGGGATTTCAGATGTCAGCATTTTGGAAGACTCTCTTGGAATATCCACTTGCCACAAAACCTCTTCAACAAGCAGAGCCACGCGCACTTTTTTTTTTAACGTGGAACAGCCACACTGTGGGGGTGGATCATCAGAGAGTCACCGCGGCTGGCAAACACGAGCGCCAGCCTCACTCATTCACTTCACAGCACGGGGAACTGGTACGCAGGCTACCGCCCCACCCCGTGACCGCTGACTCGCACCTCGGCCCCGCTTTGCAGCAGAAAATCTGTTTCTATCCCAACACCCATTCCTAAAGCACTGGCAGCAGTGGCGTTCCCGTTCTTACACCTTACCGTTACAGCCAGCTTCAGAAAAGCTTTTCTTTCCAGAAACATCACCTCCATAACCAACAACTCCACCACCAGTAGCTCTCCTTGCTGATTCCAGAGGAATGATGAACGCTAATTACCTTGCCCTGGGACTCTTCACTAACAACCACACCTGCAGTGTCACACATCAACAGCTCTGTTTTGACAAACACATGCACACGCGCTACGTAAGTAGCGCTTTCAACACTTCAGTGTTAAACACTCCAGCCAGACACTCCAAGTGGCAGACAAGGACGTTAAGAATCAACTCCTTACCGAAATGTTCCACATCATTTTGATAGCTAACGGAAAAGCCTCTTTCGGTGGGCCTTTCTCTACCGGCTCCGCTTCCTCCGCCTGTGAGGCCGCACCAGGATCCCGCGGCACGGCTGGCCCCTGCCCTGCGAGAGGGCTGCTCTCCGCACGCCCCCGATGACCCAGAGAGGAAGGAATAGCGGCTTCGTACACCGCAGCGCTGCAGCCCTTCCCGATGGGTTGGCCAATGAGATATTCTTCCAGCTTGAAGCCCTGCCAGCGGAAGGAGCTCAGAGGATCTTTCTGCGGCTTGGTCTTTCCAACAAACACTGTCTGAAAGGAATAAGAAAAGACAGCAGTTTAAAAACTCGCTCCGTTATTTAAGACTTCCCAAGGAAGGAGAACTCCCTTACTGATTAAGCAGTATTATGCATCCCGTTGGGTTGGTCCAACCTGAAAGCCACAATCAGGTTCCAACCCTTACGGCTCAAATCACTGGAACCACAGGGAAAATAATTTGCAGACCATGTATTTTAAAACAGCCTTGACCAAAGGTGCCCTTCCCAAGGGTGCTGCAGACGGACGAGAAGAGGAGGAACGGGCAGGGGGGGTCACTTGCTACTCCAGAACGTAAACATGCTTTGTAAAGACAAGTTAAAATGAGCACACTAGTACACTTTTCTCCTGCTCCGTAAATAAACCAGGCAAATAGCACTTAAAAGACAATCCCATTAAGAGTAACAACAGATGGAAAACCAACACCCTGAGCCCCAGCCGAGTACGAGCGTTGGGTAGTTCGAGGAAGAGGGAATTGGTGAGAGGAGAAAGATCTGGGGGAGAAAAGCAAGAGACAAGAGCAAACAAAGCACAGGAGGGCTGTTCTGGAGTTTAACCACAGCTTTCATGATCCTCCGGGTCTGGTGGTGCCACAGACATCACCTGGACCAACACAAACCAGCCTAACTTCTCCATGAGCTACAACCCCAACGCGACCATGGCCGCCCCAGGGCAAAGGGACACTTATTTGGGACGGTGGAAGGTGGAAGACAGCAAATTTAACTACTCAGCCAGGGCAGGGGAGAGAAAGCATCCCGAGATACTTCAGGGAAAGGCAGAACCTCTGCAGGAGTGTGTTTGGCTGCCAGTGACAGCTGGCTCCGGACACTAAAGGTCTATTTTTACCCACGAACTACGCTCAGCATCGCCTGCCCTCTGTGTCCTGCCAGCACGGCCTGGCCCAGCCTGGCAGGGTCTCCGCCTGTCTCAGGGAGAGGGGATGGACCTGGGGACTTGATGCCAGCCTCCTGGGACACCAGACCCCCATGACCAGGCTCCTGGTCCCCTGCCTTTGTGGGGGGACAGGGACTGAGGGACTCCCGACAGTGAGGACCTCCCCAGTAGCTGCTTTGGGGTGGTGAGGGGCTGCTTACCGAGGGGCTTCACCAGCACCCTATTTTTGAGGAGGAAGAGTTCTCTGTGGGGTTGCCCACAGCAGTCCCTTCTTGGGGGATGTGCCTGAGGGCTGCTCATAGCAGTCCCCCCCACCTTCCTCGGGGGGGAACGGGGTGGTGGACCTCAGGGGCTCCCCACAGCAAGGACCCCCTGTGCCTTTCATGGGGGCTGTCAGAGGGGCTTCCCACAACAAGGACCCCCTGTGCCCTTCATGGGGGCTGTCAGAGGGGCTTCCCACAACAAGGACCCCCTGTGCCCTTCATGGGGGCTGTCAGAGGGCCCCCCACAGCAAGGAGCCCTCCTCCCCTTCAGGGAGGGTACCCCAGGGGCTCCCCGGAGGGAAGCCCAGGCCCAGGGGGGAGCCGCAGCCCCCCCCCTCCCCGCCCCCGAGGGCCCGGCCGCACCTGGATGTGGCGGCACGCCGCCTCGGCCCGTCGCTGCTCCTCCAGCCGCGGCTCCACCAGCCCCAGCGCCATGGCCAGCGCCAGGCAGGCCCCGCCGCCGCCCCGCCGCCGCGCCACGGCCGCCAGCCCTCCGGCCGGCCCGCGCAGGAGGAGGAAACGGCGGGCGGCCGGCAGCCAGGACAGCCAGGGCCGCCATGGCGGGGGCGGCGGGGCCGGCCGGGGGTCGGAGCGGAGGTCGGGCCGGGGGACGCGGGGCGGGGGGCGGCGCGGGAACAGGCGCAAGGCCCGGGCCAGCAGCAGCCGCACCGCCAT